>JANEYF010001277.1:330000-517500 GCA_029963845.1 Rhamnusium bicolor | reverse complement strand
AAACACCAAAGTATTATTCAGCCATCATTTCCAGCAACGGCCCAGTAAAAGCCAATACTTTGGTAGGTATTTACCTACTGGGAAATTTACTTGTTTTTAAATGTTTCTAAATTTGTAAAATTTCTGTCTAATATCTAATAAACAAATTACATTGTGTACATGGTAGGGATTTGCTACGATGAAAAATAAATGCCAATATAAGTTATAAAATCTGTCCAGGAAACTGAATCTAAAAATTTAGTTAAAACAAAAATAAAAAAAGGAACTAAAAAAATGTCAAATTTTATATAAATAAATAATGTTATTGACAATCATTCTAAGAAAACTTAAAATTAGCTTCTTAAAAACCATTAATTTGTAGGGTTCCATCAAAAGTGAGACACACTGTATATAGGATGTGCAAGAAAACTATTGCAGAATCAAAAATTTTTGGACCTGTTTAGATCTAGAGATACGGAACTGAAAAAAAAATGATATGACAATTGTTGTAATACGTATTTAAAAGTAGTAGAAGGTACACAAAATTTGGCAAATTATTTATTTGGATATTATAGTATGTTTCATAATCCTCATTACAAAGAGTATTGAATACTTATTACATAAAGTTTACATTGCTAGAACCTTATTTTATTATTAATATAAAGTTATATAATATTTCAATTGTGCTTTAATAACAAATTTCCACCCGACCTTTTCAACGGTCACGTAAAAATAATAAAACTTTTTTATTTATACACACACCGCGTGTGTGCAGACTCTTGTTATTGGTGACAAATACAAAGTTAGAAGACTATGCCGTGTCTTTGTTTGAAAATTTTAATTCAGGAGCCTTGTATTCTAAAAATGTAATATTTTGTTTTTTTTTTTTTCGTTTTACACAATTAGATTAGTCCAATAATTATTTTGCATATTATATCGCTAGCCGTGCTATTATCATATTTCTGGCCAAGTTCTACAATTTTACACAGAGAATATTATTAATCGCGAATTTTGGTCTTAAAATATGTTCGTTATTTTTAATTTCAACCTTTAATAAATGCTTAATAACTTCAAGAAACAAGTTGAAATTTCAAGTTTAAAAATATATTATGTGGACCTTCAGAGCTTTCGTATATAAAAGATATGAAGGATATATATTAAAAGTTAAAATTTTAAGATTTTCAAAGTTGAAATTTTAAGATTTGTTAAGAAAGCTCTAAGGTAATGCAGGTAATTTATAGTGCCCGAAAGGCGTTCAGGTAGGTACTATGCGCAAGTCCGAATTTGAATCCTAATCACCAAGGCCTGCTATTGGCTACAGGTTAAGTAATGGGATTTTATAACGGTATTATTCATAATGAGTTCTAAATTTTTGTACCTAAATTTATGAATCATACTACTTAATTTCTCACATTTCCTTTGTTTACGTAAAAATGCAGGTATTTTATAAAGTGTGATCATATTTTTATATATCATTTTTATTAGAGATTGATTTTTTCTTTTGCCATTCTTCGGTTACTGTATTGTTTGCAAACATAAAATGGCAACATTGCCGTTTTAAATAATTAATTACTTTAAGATAGTGTATCTAGAAAACCACGTGATTGCGAACTTCTGTTTACCCCTTAAAAAGGGAGCCCATGTTTTTTAACCACCGTGTATACAGACTGTAACAAGATACGGTAAGAGATATAGCATCAGTACATTAGGGCAAAGTTTCAGAATTTTGTGAACAGTGATATGCCGTTGAAAAATCGAAAATATCTCTTGCTGTTCTTAAGATTTTTGAAAACAAGTAAAATTTTTGATTTTCGTTTTTATTTTTTCCTGGCGTTATGTGAAAGGATATCGAAAAGCTAAAAACACCTTTTCATATGCGTTTTTTATCCTTTACAATTTAGCGTAAAAGGTTTTTTTATAAGACGTTTCGTCTTTTCGTGACCTTCATCAAGTACGTTATTTTAAATACGGACTTGTATTTTTTATTGCATTTTTTTGTAGTATTTGAACCTCAGACTTCATTGATGCATTAAACTTTTATGTTGCTAAACGTTTCATAGCTGTAAACCATTATCAAGAAAAATATCACATTGTCTTTCAAATTATAGTTACTTTATTATTTTTCATAACTAATAATTATTATTAACAATGCAACAACTACAAAAATTAATTATTTTAATCCTTTAATATCGGGTGCAATACTGATAAATTCTAATTATTAGCTAATTCAGCACAAATCGCAGCAGACTACACAGATTCGATAAGGGGCAAAAATACATTATACGACGAACGGGAGTGGGGTCTAAAGTGCTCTGGCGGCGCGACGAATTTTTTACGTAAAAGGGTTGCTTTTGCGCACATTTTGCCCTTATAAAGTTACATGGTTTGTCCGCCCGTTTTCGCGGGGGTGGGGGGTGAATTTTGAAATATTCGTTTTTTCCAAAAAATGGTCCCCTCAATGCAGGTATGGGACCACTAGACGAGTACAACGCCGTCGAGATCGCTTCGATAGCTCTTCCCGTCGTCGAGATATAGGGCCCGGAAAATTTCCCCCTCTTGCCGCCCAATGAGCAACAGGTATCTCGTGCAGCGACTTCTCGAGCTCCGTTTTGACCCCCTGGGGGCCATGGGGGGCGACACTAGATGAAAAAACTTCCATCTCGACCCACCCCCCAGGTAACACTAATGCTCTTATTAAGATCTCCAAGGTCGCTTTAAAATTATACAATAAAACTTCGAATAAAACCAAATGATCTTCAAGACAAGCTTAGGATCACCATAAAGCAGCTTCTAGCCAAAAAGGGCCCATCCTAAAAGGGTCTTGAAGACTAAATTTTAAAACTATATTAAAAACCATTTAGCTTTAATTTCATATTCTTAAAGAGTTCTTCAAGGCAACCTTAAATTTATGTATTAAAACGTTTTTCATTTAAAATAAAATTGCAGCAGACTAAATTGCCTTGAGAATCATTATAATTAATCCTAAAAGGGTTTTATTTTGTTTTAAAGTCGGACAACTCTATGCGTGAAATAGTTAAAACAACGGCAAGTCTCTAATGGGGCAGAGTGGTAATATTTTAAACGTAACGCATATAAAGCTGATCAAAAATAATATTCAAATGCAAACTATTCTGGTAAAAATTACCAACGGATGGCACTTTTCTGACAAAATATAATAAAATACTTCTACATAACTCGAGCGCCACCAATATAATGTTTTTTTTTATTATCTAAAAATTTTTTTTAAAATATCGTCAATTTTTATTTTGCATCTAAACATCCAAATGCATTTTTTTTATTAAATTGCATGTTTGGACACACCGTCCTTCAGTTATTTAAGAGGATGTAAAGGGCATATATTTCAATAATATTTTTTTCTTTGGCTATTGAAAATATTCATCATGGCGGGTCTGTATCTTATATAAAAAATGGCGTGGTCTAGATAAAAACTGATTGCAAGTTAATAGAACATTTTAAATCTTACAAGACTTAAAATAGCGTTTTATTTACCACTTTAAGTATAATTACTCTCCCAGACATTTATTTACTCTTCCTTTTAAAACTGAGTTGCTTTAATATGTTCAAACTCGTGGCCTTATTGATTTAAAAGGATCTGGCGCGCGTATGAAATCCTAACCTTAAAATTGTGCCGGTTTTGTGATTGCTGGATTTAGTGACCTCGTTTTAATTTAAAATACTTGTCACTAATATTTTCCATTTTAAATATGTCTTCTAGTTTTCATTCATGCATAAAGTAGGTACACGGACTACACTGGTTCACCAAATCAGCAATCAGTTTATTGAGCAGATGGCGTGTTTTCTCCGATTATGGAGGAGGTAGAATTAGTTTTAATAAAGTCATCAAAAATCCAACAGGCATTTCTTTTAATCAAATTGATTAAATTAAAACCTTTGAACTTTAAAATATTCTTAATTTACTCTTTAAAAAGTAAAAACTATGTTTTAGGATTTAATGTGGCATTTCATTGAGCATATAGGCTTTAGATAAAATAGTTTTCTTAATGGGTTTTAATGACTACATCAAGGATACTCCATAAAACTACATTAAAACCATTTGTTCCAAAATGGATTGTTTTAAAACCAACTTGCTATTTAATTCTTTAAAAAGGCAAATTAGTTTTAAAATAGCCAATGTCAACAGTATTATAAAACTAGTATAAGATCAATAGGGCATTAGGAGCAAACAGTTTTTTAATTTTAATTTAAAGAGTGCATTAAATCCTTTGCATAAGAATCAGTGGTCTTTAAGAACTTTTAGTTTATCTTAAGGTAATTTTAAAACCACTATCATTTTATTGAACATGTTAAAGCACTTTTAAAACCTAAATAAATCAAAAGTATCTTAGAGTTGTTACTTGGGCCCCACCATTGGGGTGCGTGGAGGGGGGTGCTACATATCCCGATTAGAGACGAGGGGGGTCGCGACCTCCGAAAGGTAAAGGCAAATGCCCAGGCCAACAAAAAAGTATAGGGGTGCGAAACGCGTACGACGCTTAGTTTAGCCTGTACAGGTACCAAATCGATTGCTTTTTCGCGTTTTTTTTTTCAAACGGTCGGGAAATACCGGGTGACACAGGAGACATGTAACACCCCGTAGCATGTTTATTTAAAAAGATATTATTTTGAAATTTGGTACACTTATATAATGCATGATTGTCCTTTTTTAAGTACAAAAAATTTTTTGTCCACCACTTGCGGTTTCACCGGAAGTGACATCTACTCTGTTATTTTAAATGGCACCCTGTATATTTTTTTACCTATCTGATTCGTCTCTAGATTCTCTTTTCAACCATGTATCGGAACATGGCATTTGTTTTTAAAATGACAGTTAATATCAATTTTAGTTTGTTAAGTCTAGGTGGCCCTGATATGAACCTTGGCAGATATTGATGCGTAGTGTGCCGTGATATCGAAAGACCTCTGGCATGCAACTTTGTGCCTCATATTTGTTTGGGAATAACCAGTAGCTGAACAGACTAATAAGATCTAACTTATTTAAAAAAAAATATCTTTAAACAACCCACGATATCTTAAAAACCAAGATAGGAACCCCATTTTTTTACTTCACCTAGTTAAAAAATACTTATTTATCTTTTATTTTTGTCCAATACAATTGCTGTGCCTATCATATTTTGCTTTCTTCATTAAAATTAGTATCGAATGTTATTGCATAGTAATGAATATTGTACTGCAACAAAAATATTTAGTAAGCAGGCGGTGGAATACAGAATTAACAGACAAAAGCAATGAAAATGAAGTTGTCAAGTCGTTATTGTTTGCCAACACACCTTTCTTTGTATGAGATGAAGTTCATTTTCTCTTAAAAAATTATATGTTATGAATTAAAAATAAGGACATGCATGTCCTGTACAAGGCGAAGGCGTGGCTATTGTAATGTAATATGATTAAGAGTTTTAATTGGCCCTTTTAACACGATGGTAAATAATTAACATGTGTCTTGAAATTGTTTAAGATTGCGTTTAAGTTTCTTTATATAGGTTGTCCGGAAAGTAATCTGCCAGATGTCGGGTATCTATAAATTCAACTGAATTTTATTCTTCTCCAGATGATGCCAACATGGTTTGTGAAGAGCACAAACCGTGTATACTTCATACCACGAATGCTGGCGTTCTCATCATCAGTTCTAAATTTCCTAATTAGGTCACACAGCACTGGCTTATGATGAAAAGGGGTTGAAAACTAACAGTTGTAAAATGTTCATAGAAGACAATAAAGTATTTTTTAATGAAAAAAGTAATATGAAAAAGACTTTATTTAAATTTCTATAATTCATAAACTGATGACGTGTACGCCAACATTCGTGATCTGAATTATAGTAGGTATTCAGTGTTTTATGGAAGCTACTGTAATCGCCTTTCCATCCGTTTGGTAACTGTCGCTATACATCGCTTTATGCAGTTTAAGGACAAAAAAAAAAATACAGAATAAAGGACTTAAATTTCAGTGTCATAACTTTACAAAAAATCAAAATAATCGATAACCAAAAAAAAAAAAAGGGATGATAAATTTTCCTTTCTGATTACGAAAAAAAAAATAGTTTGCAAATATTTTACTAATGGTCTAGACGTAATCTGGGGTGGCAGCTCATTCTTGTAACTTTTTTTCTCAATTTTTTTTTCTGCAAAACTTCTTCAATCAGAACTGATAGTCGTGCCTTAAAATATTGCTTGGGTTCGATGCTCCAATGTTGAGATATTGTATAACCCAAACCCACCAGCCGCCACTGATAAATATGTAACCTGTCAGTTCTGTCAAAATTTGTTTTCAACACATCATTATCATTATTCATTCAAATCATTAATGTCATTAGGTGCGTTCTTTTTAACTGAGATCTCAGTTAATCTAAATAGTTTTACGCTTACGGAGGCTACACCAAATGAAATTATACCTTTATTTATGCAGTGTAACCGTAAAACAACTTAGATTAACTGAGATCTCAGAAAGAACGCACCTATAAAGTTTTAATTTTTTTTCTGCGTCAGAGTCGGTTTCTCTTCGATTAATGCAGTTAAACTACTTTTATCATAATTTATTAAAAATATTCTGCCGTGTTAATTGAAAAGGGCGTATCTGCAAGTAGCTCGATTTGAGATAATTTCGTTTTTATATTTATTACTAAGCCATCCGTGGTTACTTCTTCCAAAATTATTTGTATTTTACAACTATAATACTTGCAGTTACAACTTGTGTGAGTAACGAAAATGTAGCTTAAACTGTCAACTATTAAAGGTATTCATAAACACCTCATCAGAAAATTACCAAAATTGCAGATACGCCCTTTTCAATTAACACGGCAGTATTATTCATTCGATAGTATCTGTGCGTCATATGCCCACAATCAGTGAAAAAGTACAGGACTCGGGGAAGCTCACAGGCGCCGACTTGACACATTTTCGGGGATTGCTGTCCAATTCATTTCAGAATGAATTAGCATTTTTTCGAAAGAATATCAGCAGGGGCGAATCCAGAGGGGGACACAAGTACACGTGCCCCCCTGTCGCTTATTTGACAAACAAAATCAATTTACACAATATATATATTTCTACAATTATTTACAATTTTGCTCGTATTTTAGTACCACGACCATTTAGAGAAAACGTTGCAACATGTTTTAGCACTGAACACATTTTTATTGAACAAATAATGAACACAATATTAACTGTTATTGTATTATACACATATTAAAAAAAAATTTTAGGGGGGCCTCTCGGACTTAGAGCTGCATTTATCTCCACATTTTGTATGTGCCCCTTGTTAATTTTTTCTAGATCCGCCCCTGTTTCCAGTAGCAAAATCTCTAAATTTTAATAGCTTCGTATAAGATTAAAACGCACTTTTAAACAGCTTTTTCTATTCCGTAGAATGTCTTAATAATTAATTTCAACTTTAAATTTGTTTTTCTTAAAAATAAATGTATCTACTTACCTTTCTGCGTAGTGGTAATTGTGGTATAAAACATCTCTTTGTAGCCTGTTTTTCTTGTAATTCACTCTTATGTACTTTTTTTTTGTTCTGTAATCAGCACTTTGGGATATACCTCAATATTACCTTGTACATTTCCCTGGTTCATGTTTCATGCCCTTCTGTGTTTTTATTGTTTTATTTTGTTAGTGTTTATACCATATTTTTTTCTACTGTATTCCTGACCAGCCAAAAACCGTTTTGTAATCTTGGGGTTAAATAAAATTCTTTTCTATTCCATTCTAGGAAAATAACTACATAAATCTTGGTACCTGTAGGTACAGTGAAATGTTTTAATTATTATTATATCCCCAAATATATCTATCTGCAGGAAATATTTAAAACCAGTTTTAATTATTCTAACATAATTTTTTAGTCCAGATGCAAATTTAAATTAATGATTGTTCGAGCCAATGTTTGTTTAGACAATGACATTACTTAAGGCTTAGAATGAAAATTTCTCTTGGTAACACTTTCATTTTCTTGGGTATTTTAGTGGTGAAGATGAGATAAATAAAATATGGTGTTAAAATTTACAAAAATTTATTAAAAATATGGTACAAATATTGCACCAATCAGTTTTCAGTTGCGAACACAGCCATTTTTACCTGATAAAACTTTTCAGGATTTTGTTACAAAAAAATAAAACGTGGAAAAATTGAACACAAATGTCAATAAGAAACAATAAATTAGTAATATTACAACAAAAAAAGCGATTTCAATTCGGCAGAAGGGAGTTCAACAAATAAAATAACTGAACAATTTTGAACTTAATCTAAATACAATTGTTGCAAAATATCAATTGTTTCTTAACCGATATTGTGTGCAATACCAGTTTTATCAGCAAACATATTCAAGATAAATATGAATATTGCGTATTTTACATAAACCATTCAGAGATTTCGTCTGCAAAGGACATTCAAATTTAAAAAATCACATGTTTTCTATTTCGGTACATTTTTTTGTAAAGTGAAAAATGGATTTCTGTTTTGATTTTAAAATATATTGCTATCTAACCTGTACAGGGCGTTCTTAAATGTAAATAATAACACGATATTTTAAAAATAAACAGCTAATTATGAAAATATTCTAATTAGTCGATATTATTTAACATTTCTGTGTACTATAAAAGTTTTTTACATTTTTGTTGCAACCAAACATTTTAAAAAATACACGTTATATTTAGGTATACAATAAAATAAGCAGAATAAAACGTTCTGCTTGTTTCAGAATAAACTTTTTTTGAAATAAAAATCTTGTTCAAATTGTCAACATCAGAATTTTGAGTGCCCTGATGAAGAATCAGAAATTATTTCTGAAACTCGTGGTAAAAATAGGACAGTAATTTTTCTTAAAAACTCAACTGTGCCCATTTCCTTAAAAAGGACAGCGATAATACAACTAAAACTTAGGGAGAGTTACAAAATAATTTGTACGACAAATTGCAAAATGATTCGTATCTCCATATCAATGGTTTATGTAAAATGTTGTCTGTTTATAAATCGTATAAAACTTAACCTAATAATCACAATAAAATATCACTCTTGTCCTTAACCTAATTAAAAATGAGATTCATGCTTCGATATCACTTGTGTACAAAAACAAAATAGTTAAAAGAAAAGAGAAACTACGACATCTATTTTGAAGTTACTCTTTTCATCATCACATATGTACAGTATGAGCGGGGTGAAAATGACGTATGAGGGCATTTTAATAAATAAAGTAGGATCTCACAATCGGATCAGGTAACTCTTGAATTCCCTACGTACTCGCCACAGCATAAGCTCCATGCATGCACAGGCGTCTTCATAGCTATCGTGTCCATTGTCACCACACTGTATATCACGTTTTAAGATGGTCGAGGCTAGATTTTTCAAGGATCTCTTATAGGGCAGTCCGTGATAGTGGGGAAAGACGATTGTCGTGTCCACAACGTGATCATGGATTATTTTCAAGGCCCTGAGATCGTTTTCTAACCCGTGTCCGATAAGTATGGTGTTGATATTTATGAAACTCAACAGATCTTTTTGTACTTGGCACAGGCGTTTCGCTCCTCCCCTTAACCTCAAGTCTTTGGCTGTTATTCCTGAGAAACGAGTGTTATAGTCTATTATGTCGTTGTAGGGTTTAACGAAACTGTCATACACTAACCGCCCGTCTATACCCACTACGGTCACTTTTGTCAACTCTAGTCCACCAATGGTAAAGCACATTTCACAGTCTATGGCGTACACCTCGTAATTTCCATCTAGGGTAGGTATTTTCTTTTCTCTTGTGCGTACAAAATCGAGGTAAGGTCCATTAGTCCCGTTCGAAATACCACTCCACACATGTAAGATTGCTTGCGTACACCCAGAAGAGCCCATTTTACCTTTACAACAGGTATATTCGGCGTGTCCCTGTTGTAGTTCTCCTGGCACGATGACGGTCCGTAATTTGCCCCAATGGTAATAACATTTCTCTAACGTGAGGTATTCACTGTTGGTAATATAAAAACCCTTACTACATCTACAGCAGGTTTTATAATAGATCGGTGAATTCATTAAAGGTGATCGCCATACTATTGGATTATGTCGGTGATACTGAGCGGTGGTACTTAGCTCTGAGCTACTGCTCGATTCTTCGGAGTCAAACGTTTCACCCGAGTCACTAGAGCTGCCCGAGCCAAGGCCACTATCAGTAGAACTCGACCGACGTCTAGTACAAATTCTGAGCATTACAAGTAGCACTATCGAGAACTAAGTCTAGGTACAAATCTGCTTAACCGTAGAACTCGACCGACGTCTAGGTACAAATTCCTGAGCATTCACATTGAGCCTGGTACCTTTATAAGTGGTACGCGGGAAGATCTGTTGATGACTTTTATACACAATAGCGCTCCCTGGATATTGTTCGAAATCCACAGGGAATCCCAACATGACCATCTGTCCGTGTGTCAACATGTAATTAATCAGCAAGTTTGTGATTACTCGTTCGGAGGCGTTGATTCTTAGGTATTCTTGTAAAGGAAGCACCATGATTTGTTTTTCGGAGAGTGGCATAACAGGATTGTAGGTCTCCTTGGGCCTCTGATTTTTCTGTTTCAGGCTGTCAGGAGGAGAGTAATCCTCCCTTCTTCGATTTTTTCTCTGCCGACGTGTCCGCCTTTTAGAACGAGGGTTGGGTTGCTTTGATGATGGCCTGTTGTTTTCCTTATTGCTACCTGCACACAAAAATAACATTTCAACAATTAAATAAAGAAAGTTAAGAACCAACATGACTAAGGTAAAATTCATTTTCATTATTTACAGTTAATTTAGATGAGATGTGAAACCTATTTTTGGTAATGAATGAAACTGTTTCTTTAATTAATGATAACCGGTCAAAAAATAAAAAATGTTCAAAGTAGGTACTCACCGTCACCATATGAAGTCACATATTTGCCATTGCTACTATGGTCCATATCCAGAATAGAGCCAGTGTGTCCTTGGCGTGCCAGGGATGCACGAAGCCAAGGATGTCTGTAGCATTGTTTCTCATTCCTCCCAGTCCACCGGTTCTCAGTTACCTTGTTCTTCATTTTCCCAATATGAGTAGACTCTTTTTTCTTCTCAGAATGATGAGAATCTTGACCTGCAAAATAACAGAAATTTAGTAAAATTGTCATTTTAACACCGTCATGTTGATTTTCAACAATTAAAAGTAACTAAATACTTTAAACAAATATGTGATGACAGATTCTTCATTAATGAAATAAGTGTAATATTAACCAGAGTGCAGTTTCAAGAACTTGCGATTAAAAGTAACCTCACAAAGCACGTGCTAAAACACGTAACGTAGGACTCAACAACTACATTTTTAACGGTACTAGCAACCCAAACTGAATTATAATACGACACTAACATCATCTCGACCTAATTGAATAAAAAAAGCAACCACTCAATTTAGCAAAATTTAGCAACTTCAAGACGTCTGATTAAATTGAAAATTTGCATACGTATTAAAGACCGACGACAATACAATAATTTGAATGCGTATCAGCGCATTTCTCTGAAAAAAAAAATTCTAAGCGGATGCCAAAGTTGTGTGATCGGCGCATTCGCCAAAATATCGCATCCATGATAAGTTGGCCGAAAGTTAACCACTAATTGAATACCGTAACTCATACTATACTTGAAATACAATATGAACTAGTTACCAATTTACGATAAGAATGTTTTTTTTTTTGAAAGCATTTAATTCTTTCGTTTTGTCAAAATACACAGCAATTCAACAATAGCAATACAATAATTTGAAAAAGAAAATAAAAAAAATTCCGAATTAAATTCAAATCAATAAATTTTAACGTAGGTAGGTTGATTCCATATGAGTAATAATTCCTTTATTAATGTGACCGGTTTCGTGAACAAGTAATTACTTCACATCATCAGACACAGGAATTTTTTATAAATAAAAAACCAGGGTAGTCAAATTAAAATTAAAATAGTTTTGCAACATAGTCAAATAATAAGTAAATGTAAGATATAAAATTTTTGGTATTTTATATCTTACATTTACTTATTATTTGACTATGTTGCAAAACTATTTTAATTTTAATTTGACTACCCTGGTTTTTTATTTATAAAAAATTCCTGTGTCTGATGATGTGAAGTAATTACTTGTTCACGAAACCGGTCACATTAATAAAGGAATTTTATGAGAATTTTTCTATTTGATTTATCATGAATAAATTTTAATTAAATTTTGACAAAAATTCTTGGACTCTTTATTACATTTGTTTTAGTTTCATGACTAAAAAATAAAAATATAAATTATAGTTTAAAAAACTAAAAAAACATGCTTTAATAGCAAACCGAACTAACAAGCAAAAAATAAAAATGAAGTGATTGACAAAAAATTTAATTTTATTGAAAAAAAGGATTAAATTATTGTAGGGTTCCATCAAAAGTGAGACACACTGTATATAGGATGTGCAAGAAAACTATTGCAAAATAGAAAATTTGTGGAGCGGTTTAGATCTAGAGATACGGATTTGAAAAAAAAATTATATGACAATTACTGTAACACGTAAAATTAGTAGAAGGTACACAAAATTTAGTAAATTATTTATTTTTATATTATAGTATGTTTGGTAATCCTCATTACAAGGAGTATTGAATACTTATTACATAAAGTTTACATTGCTAGAATCTTATTTTATTATTAATATAAAGTTATATAATATTTCAATTGTGCTTTAATAACAAATTTTCACCCAACCCTTTCAACGGTCACGTAAAAATAATAAAACTTTTTTATTTATACACACACCGCGTGTGTGCAGACTCTTGTTATTGGTGACAAATACAAAGTCAGAAGACTATGCCGTGTTTTTGTTTGAAAATTTTAATTCAGGAGTCTTGTATTACAAAAATTTAATATTTTGTTTTTTTTTTCGTTTAGATTATTTCAATAATTATTTTGCATTTTATGTCGCCAGCCGTGTTATTATCATATTTCTGGCGGAGTTCTATAATTTTCCACAGAGAATATTATTAATCGTGAATTATGGCCTTAAAATATGTTCGTTATACTACTTACAATAGTTCTTAGGGCCATCTCAGAATGAATGAGTGAATTAGCGCGTATTGGTTGGAATTTAAACGGGACTTCAGTCATAATAACGATAACGAAAAAGTATAAAATACGAATTCAAAAGCTCTAAACTTGAAATATCAACTTTTTATTTGAAATTTCAGGTTTTCAAAAAGGCGAAATTTTAACTTTTTTTTTTAATTTCAACTTTAATAAATGCTTGCTAACAAGAAATAAGTTGAAATTTCAAGTTTAAAAAAATATATTAAGTGGACCTTCAGAGTTTTCGTATATAAAAGATATGAAGGATACATATTATAAATTAAAATTTTAAGATTTTCAAAGTTGAAATTTTAAGAAAAAATTTGAAATTTTAAGTTTTGTTAAGAAAGCTCTAAGAGCCACATAATATTTTTGCTACAAACTTGAAATTTCAACTTTTTTCTTGAATTTCTGTGTTAAGCGTATAATGACGGTTGAAGTTTAGAGAAGAAGTTGTTATTTCATCTTGTCAAAAAGTTTCACATTTCAAGCAAAGTGTTGAAATTACAACTCTGAAGCGCCAAGGCCACATAACGTTTTTGTTATAAACTTGAAATTTCAACTATTTTCTTGAATTTCCGGCTTAAGAAGCGTATATTGACGGTTGAAGTTTAGAGAAGAAGTTGATATTTTACGTTTTCAAAAAGTTTGATATTTCAAACAAAAAATTGAAACTACAAGGTTTAATAAGTAAGTTCTGAAGGTGCCAGGGCCACATATAATGTTTATTATAAACTTGAAATTTCAACTTAAGAAGGGACTATTAAAAATTGGATAAACAAACTCTGCTCCTTTACTTTAATAACATGTTTTACTCACCATGTACCCAAATGGTAACACAAAATTTATCACTCTTTAATACTACTGAATACTCTGAAGGCATTGCAAAAATAATTACACCAGGATAATATTTACTCGCAACAATTATTGGTTTAAAACCAGCACTCTGATGAAGTCGTTACACTTTAAAGAAAAGCACACGAAATTAATTATCAACTCGTAAACACGGCAGATAAACGTCGTTCGTCTCCAAATTTGCTATAAAGACTAATATCTGAGTGACATCGAACAACCCTATAAATACAAAATGCAGGTAATTTGTAGTGCCCGAAAGGCGTTCAGGTGGGTACTATGCGCAAGTCCGAATTTGAACCCTAATCGCCAAGGACTGCTATTGGCTACAGGTTAAGTAAAGGGATTTTATAACGTTATAATTCATAATGAGTTCTAAATTCCTTGTAACTAAATTTATGAATCATATTACTTAATTTCTCACATTTCCTTTGATCACGTAAAAATACATTTGAGATATTTTATAAAGTGTGATCATGTTTTTACATATTATTTTTAGCGATTGATTTTTTCATTTGCCATTCTTCGGTTACTGTATTGTTTGCAAACATAAAATGGCAATATTGCCACTTTTAATAATTAATTACTTTAAGATAGTGTATCTAGAAAACCACGTGATTGCGAACTTGTTTACCCCTTAAAAGGGAGCCCATGTTTTTTAACCACCGTGTATACAGACTGTAACAAGATACGGTAAGAGATATAGCATCAGTACATTAGGGCAAAGTTTCAGAATTTTGTGATCAGTAATATACCGTTGAGTAATCGAAAATATCTTTTTGCTGTTCTTAAGATTTTTGAAAAAAAATAAAATTTTTGATTTTCGTTTTTATTTTTTCCTGGCGTTATATGGAAGGATATCGAAAAGCTAAAACACCTTTTCATATGCGTTTTTTATTCTTTACAATTTAGCGTAAAACGTTTTTTTATAAGACGTTTCGGCTTTTCGTGACCTTCATCAAGTACTTACGTTATTTTAAGTACGGACTTGTATTATTTATTGCATTTTTTTTGCAACATTTGAATCTCAGACTTCATTGATGTATTAAACTTTTATGTTGCTAAATGTTTCGTAGCTGTAAACTATTATCAAGAAAAATAACACATTTTTTTTCAAATTAAAGTTACTTTATTATTTTTCATAACTAATATTATTAACAATGCAACTACAAAAATTAAATTGAGGTCTGAGGTTCAAATACTACAAAAAATGCAATAAAAAAAATACACGTGCTCATTTAAAATAACGTATCGGATGATGCTCGGGAAAAGACGAAACATCTTATAAAACAACGTTTTACACTAAATTGTATAGGATAGAAAACGCCAATGAAAATGTGTTTTTAGTTTTTCGATATTTCTTTAAATAATGCCAAGAAAAAACAAAAAGGAAAATTCAAAATCTTACTTTCCTTTTCAAAAAATTTCAAGAACAGCAAGAGACATTTTCGATTTCTCAACGGTATATTCCTGATAGCCAAATTCTGCAACTTTGTCCCAATCACAGAATCAGCAGGACACCACAAAAATTATTTTGTTAAAAAATAATTTTCAGTTTTTTAGGGAAAAGTTTAAATTTTTAATACTGCCATTGTTTTTTGACTTCAACATTCAAAGACGTATTATTTTTTTTTACATTTTTGTGCAATAAGAAATTAAAAAAAAAGATTACTTAATAATAATTTTTTGCCTTAAATATATTTAAATTTATAAAAAGTATTGAGTGCTAGCGATTTATGATTATCAAAGGGGCAAGTGTCAGTCAATAATAATTTTTAGGATTTTTTTTATTTAATTATAAAAAACAATGAAATAATAAAAATTATAAAATTATTAAAGAGTTTCAAACATTTCCTTTTATGTTAAAACCAGGAAAGTACGCCATTTGGATTATTTTTTTATGACTCTTCATATCTCCAAACAAACTTTCAAAATTATGCTGCACAGGATAATTTTATAAAACTGAATAGGCAATTGAAAGAACTATCAAATCATGAAAAACATTCTTCAAAAAAATTTAACATAATAAAACTAATTATTATTGTAATTTTAAGAAACAGAATGTGCCTGTACGAGCATTTAAAAAAAACAGTGATCACGATGTTAATGTTGTTCAAATTTTTACACTCGCATTGTATAATATGCGTATATACCGGGCGTCACTGACATATTGTTCACCTCTTTTTTTTAGTTTAATTTTTAACATAGAAAAATTATATTATATATAGCCAATACGCAAATAAAAAGACAATTTTTTTAACAAAAAAAAAAAAAAGAATTTATCATTTCCGGTTTCAACGAAAATCATATCAACTTTCTGTGTAATTTTTATCATAATCCCTGTATTATTTGCATAGAACAAATGTAAGGACAAATTAAAGAAATATATTTAGCGGAATCGGAAACTACACAATTTTTAAAATATGTTTTCAAATATAACAATTACATTCATAGTCTTAATATTATTAAAGACACAAGCAGATAAAGAATTCATATATCAAATAGTATACAACATACAATCTTGACTTCGAAAGGTCACAGGACCTATCTAGACGAAAAGCTGTAACTGTCCAAAAATCTCGATTTTTAAAAAATATAGGGGGGGCCAAAAGGAAAGGGGGGGGGGGCAAAATTGGGAGGGGGACAAAAATGTACCCTTTATCCAGCTGCATCTTAGGCGCTGTTCTCACGAAAAGCAACTAGCGATCGCAACTCAACTTAAAAGCGACGCTGGGTTATTGTTTAAAACTGTTGCTTTTGGTAAGAACATCGCCCCAAAATTTTTACAAAATAGCACTAACCTGCGGCAACTTTGTATTTGCTATTCCAAATGGTAAAACTCCTTTGGTACACCATGATAAACTGTTAGATGAGCACAATTCACTGTAACTGTAAGAACTATCAGACGTAAAATGATCTAAGGGCTGGTAAATAGCCCTTATAAATAGGTATGAGGCCCATCAATTGACCTCCCACTACTCAATTTTTGTTTGTGCAGTGGCGTATCTAGGGGGCATTGGGGCTCAGGCCCCCTTTTCAGCTTCTATAAACTAGAACTTGTCTAAAGACTCACATAATGGAGCGAGGCGTTTACATTAGAAATTACATTCTATTTTTCACTCAGAGCTAATTTAGAAATTCCGGCCTCGCCACGACTGGCGTATTGGTCTACTCTAGTAGTTTGCAATATTTCGTTCAAAACGGACACGACCTTATCTATAAGTACAGTTTGCAAGAAATATATTCCATTTACTTTTAGTTTGAGGTAAAGTAGGCTATGATTTTCTTATTTAGTAGTGACTGATTTGCATCTAGTTTTGTTTCTCAACGTTAACGAGCAGTGTTTTGAACATTTTGTTTGTTTTGGGTATTTTGGGTATATTTTTTATTTGGTTCAGGTGCGTTTCTAGTTTTCTTTCTTTAACACTAATGAGACGTGTTTTGCGTTACTTTTCATTTGTATATACTGCTATGTGTTAGAAAATATTTTGTTTTGTTCTTTATCCGTTTTCAAGTCATATGTAAACCCAGTATTGTTTTTGTTTTGCAATATACAGACTTATAGCTGTGTAAGAAGAAAACTATTTAAACATATAATTATTATAGGTCATAACCCGCATATATATTTTTTAAATCCAAGTCTGGTTACACTACTGATTTTGTGACTGTCCTGTGATTGCCCAATATATTATCATACCTGTAATTGCTTCAGGTAGTTAGAAGCCACTCGCCGTTTGGGACAATTGGACAAGGGAATTGGAAAAAATTTTCGGTAATCATGAAACGTGAAAATGACAGGAGTAAGAAAAACCCGCTAGTTGGAAAAAGTCTTTGACTTACCTTCCTTTTGGCTGTCACTTCCGGCCGGGGTTGATCAATTAATTCTTGTTATCGTTTGCACCACAGAAAACATATAATCTTGACAGGCACTAAGAAACTTATTATTAAAAAAATGAGTGAAATTGGGCTGATTAATTTGGAAATTCGAGCGTGAGTTCGCACTATCTTCTCTCAGGCGACGGACGTCTAAGTAAGTCATAACCCCTTCCAGCGGATAGCGCGCCCATTTGAGGTTTTTCCGAAATAAAATAAGAACTTCCTTATAATAATGAAATAATCACTAAACTAGATAATAGCATAAAGCAAAAAAAAAGAAATATACATACAACAAAACTTAGATAAACTATTTAACTATAAACTTATATATACAGGGTGCGGTCTGAACAAAACGTGTCCTATTTAATCATCTTTATATTGTATATTATTGAGTGTCTAAGCACGACGGTCTATTTAAGACTAATAAATATTATTATTATTATTATTATTATTATTAAAACGAGAAAAGAAATCGTTTTTATTTTCTTATACCTAATATAAGAAAGTCTACTATATCAAGTCAAAAAAATATATTTTTCAAGTATTTAAATAAAGCTCATGTAAATTGACATTTTTTACACATTTGACCTCATAAAATGGGGTTAGGATAAATTTAACAGTTTGACATTTGAAATGTCTAATTTAGTTGCATATATGTCAATGTCAATTAAAATATGTGACATGAATTATTATTGACAGTATGGAATGACGCTCATAATTAATTATTTAAAAATTTTAATGAAACATTTCAAGGTACGCTATTAAAATTTAATTGAGGTAAGTGAAGAATTAAATAGAATGATTTTTTTACATTTGGATGGTTAATACGTGTATAAGAAAGTTATGTGCTGGCCGCCACATCAGATGTATTTTTTTAAATGTTTCGTTGTCAAGAAAAACATTTCGTTTATTTCAGTACTCTCGCCTTCGCCTTAGTTTACGCGATATTAGATATTCAAAACTTGTTTTATATAGTGGCCACTTTTTATTATCAAATTGACCGTTCATCTGTTTAATAAAATACAAAATTATTTATATTTCTGGAATAGCACAAGATTCTTGATGATACCGACACTTCAGTGTATATTCGCTCATTATACTTTTATCATCAATTTATTTTAAATATTATCTCCTTATTCAAACATGAAGTTCAAAAAACTTGTTTCCTATCATTTTCTGTATGGATTCATATTGGGTATGAGCGATAAGAAATGTGCTACTCTTGTGTACTATTTGTATGATATGCATATACGTAATTCTAAAAAAAATATATTAATGATAAAAACAACTGGATATTTATAGAAAAAATATTTAGAATTTAATGTTTTTTTAACATCACTGTCGAAAATTGTTTAAATGTATTAGTGATGAAAATATCAGTTTTTAAAAACAATCCTTTCATAAAAACAACGAAAAAATCGCTGGCAATTATTACTTGGGGATCAGAACTTCCTCACCGAAGTAAAACTCGACTTGTGGTACAGTTTACAATAAAAGTAATTTTTGACGTTATAAAATAGTCACATTTTTTGACGTTTCAAAAAAAGTCACATTGGTGGAATGTCACTAATATTTTTTTTAGACATTAGGACAGATTTTGAACATCAGCGAACTCAATCTCTTCCTTGACCTCTAGAATGTGTGTACCAAATTTGAAAGCTTTATCTCAAAAACTGTAGCCGCTATCGCGAACCATACAGACACACAGACAGAAAATTTTTTCTGTCTGAAGTTTTGTATATCTCCATAATTCGTCGAGATTCGTCCAGAAATGCAATAAAAAGTTCCAACATTTTTTTTCACGAATACATAACTTCCTCACTTTGAGGGGTGAGGAAATAAAAGTATACAGGGTTTCTTCAGAGTATCGCATTGTGCATTTTTCAATAGCTCAAATATTTATATTAAGTAAGTAGGTATGTCGTTTTCGATACACCTTACCTTTTTTTGTTTTGTATATCGTAATAATTAATAATTTATTGCATTAGGCAGGTATATAATTAGATTTTGTTACTTCAAGGCGTAAAATATTATCAAAAACGTTGGTAACTGCTCATTATTTTTATCTAATTTCAAATTAGGTCAAGGTGGCATAAAATCATAATAAATGGTGACATATTAATTTTTTTGTGCATTAAGAATTATACCAATTACAGCTGTATTTGAATAATAAATTTTAATCGGTTTGTCAAATCTTTACTGAATTATGGAAACTTGTCCAAATACTGTAACACTATAGAAAAATTTAACAGTAATTTCGGATTTAAGTTATACATCAGTTTAGGTTTTTGATGCATAAATTCACTCGTATGGTAATTTTGAGAAAAAATTAAGATTTCTTTAATAAACTTTATTCTGAAATTGCTTCCTAACAAAGTTACGGGCTCTATAATTTGATACTCTTAGTCGATTCAGCACAGATAAGATAGTCAAAATTTATAAAATATTTGGTAAAATTGTTTTAATTGATACGTATTCAAAGTATATATTTCAAAGTTGAAAATCAACTCTGATGAAATTTTATAACTATTTTTCTATTATAGTTTTCAATTATACTTTTTAAGTTAGTGGAAAAAATGAGTTCCTCACGAGGGATCAATAGGTGTAAATATTTTTGCTGATCTCGTCAGTTACAAAATTTGTGGAGCATGAAAAAATTATGAACCAAAAAATTCATCTTATATCAAGGACACAGAAACATAATCGAATTACAGAGAATTTCGAGATATAGAAGTTGGAGTTACGGAAGTTCGACTGTATTTACTGTTATCATAATTAAAAATTGATACAGACGTAAACAGTAAAAGTGACAAAAAATAAAATAAATGCATTTTTCAAAACTTAAGTAGCTAGATAATATTTTTTTAGTATTCACTATGAAGAAAGATTCCGACGCATTTTTTTAAATTTTGCTCCGCGCCCCCCTGGGAATGCTTTACCTCTTCTACAATAAATACTCGACTACTCTATTTAAATCCTTTAATATCGGATGCAATACTGAGAAATTCTAATTATTAGCTAATTCAGCAGAAATCGCAGGAGACTACACAGATTCGATAAGGGGCAAAATTACATTATTTTTGCGGTTTATGATACACACAACACACATATAATACCATTTAGGTATTAGGTGACCCAAAAATATTGTTAAGATTGAGATTTTACTAAGTAGGTACGAAGTAGGCATTTAATTTTTGGTTATTATACATATCTAAGAAAGTAAAGTTATAATATTTAGCTACTGCGTAGATATTAAGCAGTTCTAGGTTTCATAGTAAGGAGAGGCAAAGTTTATTGCATTTCAAAATAACAATAGATTAAACAGGTCAAAAAGGGTAATTTGTTTGAAGACCAGGGGTGACTCGATTATAATAACAATTTATAATATAATAATTATAAATGCTGAGCTTTCCGATGGAATATTTCGCAAATTATGTCACATACACTAGCAAAAATGAATAAAGACGATTTAGTGGGTCAAAAAATACTCCACAAAAATAGTTCTGATAAATATCAAAACTATCGATTGTATAGTAGAAAGTCAAGAGGGCTTCTTTTTTTAGGAACTTTCCTACTCCACACGAAAAAAAAATCAGACCGTAAAAAAGAGCGACTTCTTTAGTTAAAAATAAATCGGCGCATCCAGCAAATTTACGTGAATTTCCACACTCAAAGAGTAGATTTTGAGGACGCGCACAATCTAAACTATTGATATTTCGGGAATAATCCTTAGAAAGTTTTATTTTTGTATTGAATTTAACGCCCTACAAAATGGTTCAATTTCATTTTTGCCGTAATGGTTAGAATTCACGTGTTTATTATATAATTTAGTAATATTTTATTTACTACTGTCTTCAAGAAATGAGGCAATACATGATTCCGCAAGGTCAGGTTCATCGATAGAAAAACAAAATCTAAAAATATGATCGAGTTGTCAAATATAATAAAATATTATGCAGTTTTTTGTAAAACAGCCAAATGTCCCATTAATAATCCTGATCTCAACTATCATCAGTCATCACACTTAATAAAACAATTCATGAACTTGAACTTGAACTAGAACTATTACGAACTAGTTCAAACTGAAATATATGTATATGAAGACGGTCATGTGTCATGTATTTTATTTTGATAAATGTTATATAAACATAGTTCACACTTAAGTTCATATTTTTCATTTCACAAAACAGTTGGAGAATTGATATTACGACTAAATTCTTGTTTTTTATTTATTATTAACGTTATTAATAAATACAAAATACGCAGTAGGCTCTTTAAATATTTTTAAATATTTTAAATATTTCTAAATGAGCATTTGAAATATTTTTAAATGAGCATTTTAAATGGGTATATTACCCTTGTTTGGTTATAATATTCGTAAGATAATTACTCGCAGTGCAGAGGCTTTAAACTTGTCGTCATTTTTTACCCACGTTTGTCAGTAGGCCTTGAATATTGATGAATTATCTTTTTTTTAATATTTTAATGCAGGTATATATTATTCGCACAAATTTCGCCATTTTGAATTGACGTTCAATTTCTTGAAAGAACATAAAAACAAAATGGATTTTATTTAATTTGTTTAAATGGAAATCCAATATTTTTATTTGCTCTAGTAAAAGCCAAAATATTAAGATCAATTGCTTTGAAATTATTCGATTTCGTTATTACTATTTTCATTCTCTTCAGTTATACGATAAAATCGAAATTATGACTCAATTTTAAATAAAATACGCCTACTTGTACGTAATTCATTAAAAATATTTATAAAAAATAATAGACTTCTAGACATAAACAACATTACACACAGATGCGTTATAAATAAATACTTTTATCTAATAAATTTTTGTAAGAGAACGTTTTGTAATGATAAAGCGTTTTGGTTGTAAAAAAATCTTATGCAAAACACTATGGAAGATACTAAGTTTATTAAAAAATGGGTCACTCCGCAACAGAATAATTGAGCCTACGGAGTCTTTGTGTGTACAGTAACGAGAATTTTTCTCACAGAAAATATGAAGATTCTGATGCAGTGTTGTCTACTACGAGGCCTCAATGTGGGGCTCAGATTTTATTTTAACCTTTCGAATTTTGAACAGTATATATGTTAATGATATATCTAAAACTTAATTCTACCCTAGTGATGAGTTCATCCCCGGTGCGGTGTGAATTATGAAGGATGAAATAATCTCAGTTATGAATATGCCATTACCACCTTTCTGTTAGGACAATTTTATATATTCAGTTTCGTTAGCAATATGCATAATTTTTGACGTCTTAAGCAAAAAGTAGATTCATGAAAGCTGGCATATTAATTTCATAAGTTTGTAATTTATTTTTTATAACAGTTTTGCAAATATTCGTAATCATTAATAAGATATAATAATAATTAAGTATATTTCACGTAGCATAGAAACCAACGATTATTAAATATTAATGATGTCAGTAAACTTAATGATATTATTATCTGTATCTGTACGCGTCATTTCGTAGCGCAGAACACTTTCGTCAAAGTTATTTAAATTTCACGAAATATTTTATCATGTCCTTCTGAACCTAGTACAAATCACTTAGGACATATTCTTGACGCAGATGAGTGGTTAATTATTTTTTATTAGTCGTCCGTTTCATTTGATATGACAATAATAATTACATATTTCACATACAAGTATCCTTATTATAAATTATCTTTTATATACAGTAAGAACAAGTTATATTATTTAAAGGTAATTATTTTATTGGAGTATTATTTAAATGCATACGCTTTCGATGCATACTTTAAATCATCTTCAATTTTATACAGGGTGTTTTAATTTTAAATAGCAATACACTTGTAGACTTTTTGTTTAATAACATTACTCATATTTGCGACTTGCGTTGGTTTCCTCTTATGTGTGCAAACTAGCTTGTTCACCGGGACCACAAATTTAAAGTATGATTCTGTGACGGGGCCTGACATCATTTTTAAGTTCTTTGAAATATTACAAAATGCCTAATGAAATAATACATGCAAAAATAAAATGATACGAAGTTGAAGATGCATACTATGCCGTTGTCCAATGTATGCAGAAAAATTGTTCTCACCTTGGTCATCTGCGTTAATTTTACTTATTGCGCTGTATTGACGTTATGTTGATTCCGTTGATTTAACTTTATTTTTTATGAAATTATTATTTCCATAAAGTAATTCATTTTATTCTGGTATTTCTGGTACAAATGAATGAACTTTGGAAGTATTTATCGCAATAGGGAAATAATTGACAAATTTTTCTGAGTGGTTTCGTCAAAGTACCTGTAATATTAATTTATTATTTTTTTAAGTAATACTCTTGTATAATTCCAGTAATTTATTGGTATGACAATTGGTGTAATTATTTGTTGTTGTTCCGATACGTTTTATTTACTTTTGTAAGCATTTTTAATCTTTTAATATTTTATTTATGCACCTGTATTTGTGGGAATTTTTGTTATTTATGAATCATAATCACTAATACTGTATTACCAAGATAAATCCTATGTCAAGGCAGATGTATAATGTATGTACATATATGGACAAGAAAATGCAAAAAAATCACGTATAACATACTTATAAGATTTTAATATGCAACCGACTACCAAATTGTTGTACAACATAATTTGGTATATCTTGCTTAGCTTTTTGCAATGCAATTTCTCAAATAACCGATACCTACTATTTTATTCTATTATTTAAAAACTATCAGATCGATGAGAAAAATAAGTCAAAAGAATTGCTAAATAAATCAAGCTTTCCAAGCTGTATTTCTTATATGATAAAATTCGGGTCCGCTAAAAACTTCGAATAAAAAAAATAAAATGGGGGTTTCTGATCTCACTCATTTTACCGATAAGGGTTGATATTGAAAAAAATATCGTTTAGAAGCGTTCCTATTAGTAGAATATCTCTAACAAAATTGTTTTTATTATCTTGTTCCAAATTTAAGAAAAAAATTAAAAATCTAATTTTAACCTCCACATTTGGACAGGCGTAACTCTTAATCGAAGCATATGTACCTCCATAGGAAACCTTTTTCTTATCTTTTGATATTCTGAATTCTTAAAATCTGAATTTGTCCAGTTCATCCTGAAATACCCTACATAAGAAATATATTTCTGTACCTGAGAGCCATACCGGATTAAGTCCAAATAATAAAGCTTTAATATGACGGTAGCATAGGTAGCCAAATGCTTAATTGATTGTTATTATGAAATTATGGTTTATCAGAACGAAGCCCTCTAGATAAATTGTCTAAATACTTAGTTCTGGGACATAATCCGCTACGGCTCTCAGGTATAGATTTAGGCATTTCATTAAGAAAATATGTTGATGCGAAATTTTATAGAAATGAGCAATTTCTGAATAAAATGGATGTCGATAATTTTTAGTATACCGGGTGTCACTGAAATATGGTTTACCCCCTTGTTTTGTTTAATTTTTAACTTGGAAAAATGATATTGTATGTAGTCAATACATAAGAAAATTATTTGTCCAAAAAAAATATTTACTATTTCCGGTTTCAACGGGGATCATGACCTCGTATATATATTATTACAGTTTTGGATAGAGCTTTAAATTCTGAGTCTGGCAACATGACATACTTGAGTGTTTGGCTTTTGTTTTTCGTTATTATTAGCAATATATTGTTAAATGCAGAAATCGCAGTACGCTAAAAAAAAATTTTAAATATGCGTTTTAAATAAAGTTCTATTGTTTCTTTAATGACTATATTATCGTATTATCTACAAAGATATTAAGCACAACGGCTTGAAATTAGCTATTTTTCTCTGTTTCTATCAAGTAACTTTTTTTAAGTTTTCTGTAATTTAAAATTACAAATAATTCTGATATTTCGCATATAAACCTAAAATAGGTTCGATTTTACGTTTTGCACTGAGTATTGATTTCTTCATCTAATAAATTCGAGGATTTTAAAAGCGTTTTTAAATATTTTCCTACATTCTGATTTTTCTTTATTATTTTTTAAACGAATAAAATGACTGTTTAGCAGAAGCATTATCAAAATTCACTTGAAATTTATAATAATAATAATGGTAAAAACAAGTAGTGAAAACAAAGAAAAGTACAGCAATTTATTAGAAATCACAGTAATTGTTTATAAACGTTCCTGCACAAGGCGTTCTTTTAACAGTTTCATTCACCACATTGTTTCATTACATCAGGGTAATATTTTTAAAAACATGTTACACTATTCTTCAAATTCTCTAGGGTTCTTAAGAATCTTGATTTTCAACAGTCAAATATTGTTGACAAGGAAGAAACGTCGTTGTTATGGTAACGCTTCCATTTCTCGCCTGCTAAGCAAATTTAATTTTAAATAAAATATTTAGTAACCAAATGAGGGAATGTAAGAAAAGATATATACAAGTTCTTTAGGTTATTAGATGAAGAAATCAATATTCTATGATATACAAAAAAAACGAACCTAAATATCAAAATTATTGATAATTTTAAATTACAGAACCCTTAAAAAAAGTTAAGGAAGAAAGTTTTCGGCGTCGCTTAGGAAATCCTGTATACGTATTTTGACCCATATGATATGATTATGTAACCAGAGTTTGCAGGAAGAACCTGGTTTCCTACTTAACGGGACAGTTTTTGAAAATCGAATGCTCTTAAAGCCGTTTTCTGAGCTTTCTGTAGGCCAAACGAATAGAGGTATCGCCATACTCTCTTCGCGGCTAGACAGACAATGTTGTTTACAACCTCGTTCGGTCGAAAAAATTATTTATAATTGACCGCTACGATTGTCCAGATGATGCCAACTTGAGTCGACTTGCAAACATTTTAAATTGGAAAAAAATGGATTTCGATAATTTTTCATATACCTACTTACGTATTTTGAACCATGGAATGCGCGAGTGTTTAATAAGAATTTGCCGAAAATGTCTCGTTTCCGATTAATATTTTGTAAAAATCGAAAGCCGTTTTCGGGTCTTTCTGTAAACTAAACGAAATGAAATACACCGTTTTCTCCATGATTCGCGGTGGTCCAGAACTGGAAAAACGTGCGCAAAATTGCACTTTTGTAGATATCTCAAATTCAGCCATTAAAATGCTATTGAGGTGTATCGTAATTCGTATAAGTCTTAGAACACACATTAATTTACTTTGGTTGCAGCGGTGTTTCAAAAGTGGATAAAAATGCAGAATATGTATCTGTTATTTGTAATTTTTCTGCTCTTAAAAAAACATAAGGACAAATATAATCATTATCAGAGGCAAAGTTTGTAATACTTCATACCTTGTTTTTCCATAAGAATTTTTCTGTTACTTTTCATTTTCTTTCATCGGAAGGATTTTACGCACCTCTGGTCTAAGACTTTTCAAACTTCTCTGATAATCATAATCCTCGCACATGTATCGATGAATTAGTCGTAATGTATGTAATATAGTCCCTCATTTTTGCATAATACACCGTCAGATTTTATGTTATACAGGAAATAATTTAAAAACATAATTGTTTGCAGAAACTACTGCCTTACTTTATAATGCACCCTGTATGTGACACCCGAAAAAAAATAGAGTATAATATAATTCATTGTATTTGATCATGCAGATATACTGTTTTGGAACACTTATATCGATTGATTTATGTGTAATATAGTAGGGCTTTTATATTGGACACCCTGTACAAACATTTGCAATAATAATTTTCTGTTTCAACTATTTTCTATTCATATTCAGGTACCAAAATAATTCGACACTACACATTTAAGGTAGAAGTTTTCAAGTATTGGAGAGAAATTAGTTTTGTGCACGTTTTTCTAGTTTTGAACCATAGCGCGATTGGGCAGACAGTATAGGTGTCCACAATCGGCTAAATATGCCACCAGAATTCGATTGTGGAAATTTAAAAACCATATCCGTTTTTTTGAACAATAACATCATATAGAAGCCGAGGGAATTGTTTATATTTTCGTACATTTTTAAACTGTCTGATACCTTCTTCGAAATCTAAAATTTCTATAAATGTTTGAATATGTGTAATTTAGTACCTAACAAGTAAACGAAAGTCTAGATTATTCCTGAGCCGGTTCAGGACACCATCTTGAAAATAAATGGCGAAAATAGATTCTCGTCAGATTTACGTAATTTTTGTTTACTGACTTCTGATTGAAAAAAGTATCCTGTAATTTTTGCGAGAACATGAAAAATAACTTTTTTTGCGTGTGAAATTATTGATATAATTAGTGTATTTTTACGATCTGTTAATTTATCTGTCGATTTGATTTCTTGGATTAAGGTCTCTAGTTAATACATTTGTATTGTAGTGTATTGTTTCAAATGAAAGTACCGGGACCGGGACAATTTGTAATTATATATATGGCATTCCCAAATGTCTATCACAAAGGTCTCTGCAGCATAACGCATAACTTCGATTTGTCAATTCGTCCTCCTATGTGTACATACTGAAAAATCCAGTATTGTCATAGCAATTCAAAATTATAAATATTTTTTTGTGATTTTTGGACATTTCATGAAATTCAATGGTTGAGTAATGATGTAGCACGTGACATTTTTGGTTGAAAAACATATAAAGGCCAATGTTCAACCTAACATTTCACCTGTTATAGACTTAATTGTAGATATGCAAATGTTATAGACAATGGGAAGCTAATTTATGTTACTAACATATGTTTAAATAATATGGAGGTTTCTTTATCCGTAGTTTACATACATTTAAATAACTTTCTTCTGAGGGTTGATTATATTCTACAGTTTTGTCATTTCAAAACTAGCCATCTAGAATATCTCCCTTTCACTCCCAACTACTCCAACTTTAGAATTTCAAATGGCATTCAATATATTTTGACACATCATTTTAAAGTGTATAAAGAGTCCTGTTATTCTTCTACAAAAAAAATTGAAATCGCTTCATCCGTTTCTGAGATAGAACCAGAAATCATTTAATGAATAATAATATGTGCTCTATTGTTTGCTGAATAATAAGTTATCTTAGCCCTGTGTATTGTCCTCCCGAAATACATGTGTATTTTCATTATCTACTTCAGATCTCGAACAATTGCTTGATATTTTGCTATTTGTTACTGCTGATCTTCCAAATACTTTCTCACTTTTCTGATAAATCTTGTGTATGCATGCTGGCCGGTTTTAGAACGAGACCATCGCATAGGAGTGGCACGAGTAGTTCTTGTATTCTTTTATCAAGTTCTGTAGACCTCAATAACAATACTACAATGAACAATATACTATAAATATACATATGTGTTAAGATTTGTAAAGTGCATAAGAGAAGCATACCTTGGTTAAGGTTATAAAATAAATAAAGTCAATACAGAATTAACAGACAAAAGCATTTGAAATGAAGTTGTCAAGTCGTTATTGTTTGCCAACACACCTTTCTTTGTATGAGATGAAGTTCATTTTCTCTTAAAAAATTATATGTTATGAATTATAAATAAGGACATGCATGTCCTGTACAAGGCGAAGGCGTGGGTATTGTAATGTAATTTGATTAAGAGTTTTAATTTGCCCTTTTAACACGTTGGTAAATATTTAACATTTGTCTTGAAATTGTTAAAAATTGCGTTTAAGTTTCTTTATATAGGTTGTCCGGAAAGTAATCTGCCAAATGTCGGGTATCTATAAATTCAGCTGAATTTTATTCTACTCCAGATGATACCAACATGGTTAGTGAAGAGCACAAACCGTGTATACTTCACACCACGAATGCTGACGGTCACATCATCAGTTCTAAATTTCCTAATTAGGTCACAGAGCATTGGCTTATCAATGAAAAGGGGTTGGAAATTAACAGTTGTAAAATGTTCGTAGAAGACAATAAAGTATTTTTTAATGAAAAGAGTAATATGAACAAGACTTTATTTAAATTTCTATAATTCATAAATTGATGACGTGTACGCCTATGAATTATAGTAGGTATTCAGTGTTTTATGGAAGCTACTGTAATCGCTTTCTCATCTGTTTGGTAACTGTCGCTATACATCGCTTTATGCAATTTAAGGACAAAAAAAAATTATAGATTAAAGGATTTAAATTTCAGTGTCATAACTTTACAAAAAATCAAAATATTCGATAACCAAAAAAAACGGGATTACATTTTCCTTCTGATTACGAAAAAAAAAAAAATAGTTTGCAAATATTTTACTAATGGTGTAGACGTAATCTGGGGTGACAGCTCATTTTTGTAACTTTTTTTTTCAATTTTTTTTTCTGCAGAACTTCTTCAATCAGAACTTATAGTCGTGCCTTAAAATATTGCTTCGGTTCCATGCTCCAATGTTGAGATATTGTATAACCTAAACCCACCAGCCGCCACTGATGAATATGTAACCTGTCAGTCCTGTCACAATTTGTTTTCAATACATCATTATCATTATTCATTCAAATCATTAATGTCATTAGGTGCGTTCTTTTTAACTGAGATCTCAGTTAATCTAAATACTTTTACGATTACGGAGGCTACACCAAATATGATTATGCTTTTATTTATGCAGTGTAACCGTAAAACAACTTAGATTAGCTGAGATCTCAGAAAGAACGCACCTACAAAGTTTTAATTTTTTTTTTCTGCGTCAGTGTCAGTTTCCCTTCGATTAATGCAGTTAAACTACTTTTATCATAATTTATTAAAAAAATGATTTATTCGATAGTATCTGTGCGTCATATGCCCACAATCAGTGAAAAAGTACAGGACTTGGGGAAGTTCAGAGGCGCCGATTTGACACATTTTCGGGGATTGCTGTCCAATTCATTTCAAAATGAATTAGCATTTTTTCGAAAGAATATCAGCAGGGGCGAATCCAGAGGGAGACACAAGTACACGTGTCCCCCTGTCGCTTATTATTGACAAACAAAATCAGTTTACAAAATATACATATTTCTACAATTATTTACAATTTTGCTCGTATTTTAGTACCACGAACATTTAGAGAAAGCGCTGCAACATGCTTTAGCACTGAACACGGTATTTGAATTTTTATTAAACAAATAATGAACACAATATTAACTGTTACTGTATTATACACATATTTAAAAAAAAAATGTAGGGGACCTCCCGGACTATATGAGTTGATTTTATTATGTGCCCCCCTGTTATTTTTTTCTAGATCCTCCCCTGTTCCTAGTGGCAAAATCTCTAAATTTTAATAGCTTCAAGTATAAGATTAAAAGGCACTATTAAACAGCTTTTTCTATTCCGCAGAATGTCTTAATACTTAATTTCAACTTTAAATTTGTTTTTCTTAAAAATAAATGTATCTACTTACCTTTCTGCGTAGTGGTAATTGTGGTATAAAACATCTCTTTGTAGCCTGTTTTTTTTTGTAATTCACTCTTATGTACTTTTTTTTGTTCTGTATTCAGCACTTTGGGACATATCTCAATATTACCTTGTATTTTTCACTGGTTCATGTTTCATGCCCTTCTGTGTTTTTATTGTTTTATTTTGTTAGTGTTTATACCATATTTTTTTCTACTGTATTCCTGACCAGCCAAAAACCGTTTTGTAATCTTGGGGTTAAATAAAATTCTTTTCTATTCCATTCTAAGAAAATAACTACATAAATCTTGGTACCTGTAGGTACAGTGAAATGTTTTAATTATTATTATATCCCCAAATATATCTATCTGCAAGAAATATTTAAAACCAGTTTTAATTATTCTAACATAATTTTTTAGTCCAGATGCAAATTTAAATTAATGATTGTTCGAACCAATGTTTGTTTAGACAATGACATTACTTAAGGCTTAGAATGAAAATTTCTCTTGGTAACACTTTCATTTTCTTGGGTATTTTAGTGGTGAAGATGAGATAAATAAAATATGGTGTTAAAATTTACAAAAATTTATTAAAAATATGGTACAAATATTGCACCAATCAGTTTTCAGTTGCGAACACAGCCATTTTTACCTGATAAAACTTTTTTCAGGATTTTGTTACAAAAAAATAAAACGTGGAAAAATTGAACACAAATGTCAGTAAGAAACAATAAATTAATAATATTACAACAAAAAAATCTATTTCAATTCGGCAGAAGGGAGTTCAACAAATAAAATAACTGAACAATTTTGAACTTAATCTAAATACAATTGTTGCAAAATATCAATTGTTTCTTAACTGATATTGTGTGCAATACCAGTTTTATCAGCAAACATATTTAAGATAAATATGAATATTGCGTATTTTACATAAACCATTCAGAGATTTCATCTGCAAAGGGCATTCAAATTTAAAAAATCAAATGTTTTTTGTTTCGGTACATTTTTTTGTAAAATGAAAACTGGATTTCTGTTTTGATTTTAAAATATATTGCTATCTAACCTGTACAGTGCGTTCTTAAATGTAAATAATAACACGATATTTTAAAAATAAACAGCTAATTATGAAAATATTCTGATTAGTCGATATTATTTAAAATTTCTGTGTACTGTAAAAGTTTTTTACATTTTTGTTGCAACCAAACATTTTAAAAAAATACACGTTATATTTAGGTTTACAATAAAACAAGCAGAAGAAAACTTTCTGCTTGTTTCAGAATAAACTTTTTTTGAAATAAAAATCTTGTTAAAATTGTCAACATCAGAATTTTTAGTGCCCTGATGAAGGATCAGAAATTATTTCTGAAACTTGTGGCAAAAATAGGACAGTAATTTTTCTTAAAAACTCAACTGTGCCCATTTCCTTAAAAAAGTACAGCGATAATATAACTAAAAGTTAGGGAGAGTTACAAAATAATTTGTATGACAAATTGCAAAATGATTCGTATCTCCATATCAATGGTTTATGTAAAATGTTGTCTGTTTAAAAATCGTATAAAACTTAACCTAATAATCACAATAAAATATCACTCTTATCCTTAGTCTAATTAAAATCGAGATTCATGCTTCGATATCACTTGTGTACAAAAACAAAATAATTAAAAGAAAAGAGAAACTACGACATCTATTTTGGCAATAGAAGTTTCTCTTTTCATCATCACATGTGTACAGTATGAGCGGGGTGAAAATGACGTATAAGGGCATTTTAATAAATAAAGCAGGATGTGATGAATGACGAACAAAAGATCTCACAATCGGATCAGGTAACTATTGAATTCCCTACGTACTCGCCACAGCATAAGCTCCATGCACGTACAGGCGTCTTCATAGCTATCGTGTCCATTGTCGCCACACTGTATATCACGTTTTAAGATGGTCGAGGCTAGATTTTTCAAGGACCTTTTATAGGGCAATCCGTGATAGTGGGGAAAGACCATTGTCGTGTCCACAACGTGATCGTGGATTATTTTCAAGGCCCTGAGATCGTTTTCTAACCCGTGTCCGATAAGTATGGTGTTGATATTTATGAAACTCAACAGATCTTTTTGTACTTGGCACAGGCGTTTCGCTCCTCCCCTTAACCTCAAGTCTTTGGCTGTTATTCCAGAGAAACGAGTGTTATAGTCTATTATATCGTTGTAGGGTTTAACGAAACTGTCATACACTAACCGCCCGTCTATACCCACTACGGTCACTTTTGTCAACTCTAGTCCATCAATGGTGAAGCACATTTCACAGTCTATGGCGTACACCTCGTAATTTCCATCTAGGGTAGGTATTTTCTTTTCTCTTGTGCGTACAAAATCGAGGTAAGGTCCATTAATCCCGTTCGAAATACCACTCCACACATGTAAGATTGCTTGCGTACACCCAGAAGAGCCCATTTTGCCTTTACAACAGGTATATTCGGCGTGTCCCTGTTGCAGTTCTCCTGGCACGATGACGGTCCGTAATTTGCCCCAATGGTAATAACATTTCCCTAACGTGAGGTATTCACTGTTGGTAATATAAAAACCCTTACTACATCTACAGCAGGTTTTATAATAGATCGGTGAATTCATTAAAGGTGATCGCCATACTATTGGATTATGTTGGTGATACTGAGCGGTGATACTTAGCTTTGAGCTACTGCTCGAATCTTCGGAGTCAAACGTTTCACCCGAGTCACTAGAGCTGCCCGAGCCAAGGCCACTATCAGTAGAACTCGACCGACGTCTAGGTACAAATTCCTGAGCATTCACATCAAGCCTACGGCCACTATCAGTAGAACTCGACCGACGTCTAGGTACAAATTCCTGAGCATTCACATCAAGCCTACGGCCACTATCAGTAGAACTCGACCCACGTCTAGGTACAAATTCCTGAGCATTCACATTGAGCCTGGTACCTTTATAAGTGGTACGCGGGAAGATCTGTTGATGACTTTTATACACAATAGCGCTCCCTGGATATTGTTCGAAATCCACAGGGAATCCCAACATGACCATCTGTCCGTGTGTCAACATGTAATTAATCAGCAAGTTTGTGATTACTCGTTCGGAGGCGTTGATTCTTAGGTATTCTTGTAAAGGAAGCACCATGATTTGTTTTTCGGAGAGTGGCATAACAGGATTGTAGGTCTCCTTGGGCCTCTGATTTTTCTGTTTCAGGCTGTCAGGAGGAGAGTAATCCTCCCTTCTTCGATTTTTTCTCTGCCGACGTGTCCGCCTTTTAGAACGAGGGTTGGGTTGCTTTGATGATGGCCTGTTGTTTTCCTTATTGCTACCTGCACACAAAAATAACATTTCAACAATTAAATAAAGAAAGTTAAGAACCAACATGACTAAGGTAAAATTCATTTTCATCATTTACAGTTAATTTAGATGAGATGTGAAACCTATTTTTGGTAATGAATGAAACTGTTTCTTTAATTAATGATAACCGGTCAAAAAATAAAAAATGTTCAAAGTAGGTACTCACCGTCACCATATGAAGTCACAAATTTGCCATTGCTACTATGGTCCATATCCAGAATAGAGCCAGTGTGTCCTTGGCGTGCCAGGGATGCACGAAGCCAAGGATGTCTGTAGCATTGTTTCTCATTCCTCCCAGTCCACCGGTTCTCAGTTACCTTGTTCTTCATTTTCCCAATATGAGTAGACTCTTTTTTCTTCTCAGAATGATGAGAATCTTGACCTGCAAAATAACAGAAATTTAGTAAAATTGTCATTTTAACACCGTCATGTTGATTTTCAACAATTAAAAATAACTAAATACTTTAAACAAATATGTGATGACAGATTCTTCATTAATGAAATAAGTTTAATATTAACCAGAGTGCACTTTCAAGAACTTGCGATTAAAAGTAACCTCACAAAGCACGTGCTAAAACACGTAACGTAGGACTCAACAACTACATTTTTAACGGTACTAGCAACCCAAACTGAATTATAATACGACACTAACATCATCTCGACCTAATTGAATAAAAAAAGCAACCACTCAATTTAGCAAAATTTAGCAACTTCAAGACGTCTGATTAAATTGAAAATTTGCATACGTATTAAAGACCGATGACAATACAATAATTTGAATGCGTATCAACGCATTTCTCTGAAAAAAAATTTCTAAGCGGATGCCAAAGTTGTGTGATCGGCGCATTCGCCAAAATATCGCATCCATGATAAGTTGGCAGAAAGTTAACCACTAATTGATTACCGTAACGCATACCATACTTGAAATACAATATGAACTAGTTACCAATTTACGATAAGAATGTTCTTTTTTGAAAGCATTTAATTCTTTCGGTTTGTCAAAATATACAGCAATTCAACAATAGCAATACAATAATTTGAAAAAAGAAAATAAAAAAAAATATTCCGAAATAAATTCAAATCAATAAATTTTGAAAAAAATTTTAATAAAATATCGACAAAAATTCTTGAAGACTATTTATTACATTTGTTTTCATTTCATGACTAAAAAATAAAAATATAAATTATAGTTTAAAAATCTAAAAACACGCTTTAATAGCAAACCGAACTAAAAAGTAAAAAAATAAGAAAGAAGTGATTGACAAAAAAATTAATTTTATTGTAAAAACGATTAAATTATTGTAGGGTTCCATCAAAAGTGAGACACACTGTATATAGGATGTGCAAGAAAACTATTGCAAAATCGAAAATTTGTGGATCGGTTTAAATCTAGAAATACAGATTTGAAAAAAAAAATGTATGACAATTATTGTAACACGTAAAATTAGTAGAAGGTACACAAAATTTAGTAAATTATTTATTTTTATATTATTGTATGTTTGGTAATCCTCATTACAAAGAGTATTGAATACTTATTACATAAAGTTTACATTGCTAGAACCTTATTGTATTAATAATATAAAGTTATATAATATTTTAATTGTGCTTTAATAACAAAATTCCACCCGACCCTTTCAACGTTCACGTAAAAATAATAAAACTTTTTTATTTATACACACACCTCGTGTGTGCAGACTCTTGTTATTGGTGACAAATACAAAGTGAGAAGACTATGCCGTGTCTTTGTTTGAAAATTTTAATTCAGGAGCCTTGTATTCTAAAAATGTAATATTTTGTTTTTTTTTTCGTTTAACGCAATTAGATTAGTTCAATAATTATTTTGCATATTATATCGCCAGCCGTGCTATTATCATATTTCTGGCGAAGTTCTACAATTTTCCACAGAGAATATTATTAATCGCGAATTATGGCCTTAAAATATTAAGTTCGTTATAATACTTATAATAGTTCTTAGGGCCATCTCAGAATGAATGAGTGAATTAGTGCGTATTGGTTGGAATTTAAACGGGACTTCAATCATAATAACGTAAAGAAAAAGTATAAAATACGAAATTTCAGGTTTTCAAAAAAGGTGAAATTTTAACTTTTTTTTTTAATTTCAACTTTAATAAATGCTTGCTAACAAGAAATAAGTTGAAATTTCAAGTTTAAAAAAATATATTAAGTGGACCTTCAGAGCTTTCGTATATAAAAAGTATGAAGGATACATAATATTAAAAGTTAAAATTTTACGATTTTCAAAGTTGAAATTTTAAGAAAAAATTTGAAATTTTGAGTTTTGTTAAGAAAACTCTAAGAGCCATATAATATTTTTGTTATAAACTTGAAATTTCAACTTTTTTCTTGAATTTCTGAGTTAAGCGTATAATGACGGTTGAAGTTTAGAGAAGAAGCTGATATTTTACCTTTTCAAAAAGTTTGATATTTCAAACAAAAAATTGAAACTACAAGGTTTAATAAGTAAACTCTGAAGGGCCAGGGCCACATAACATTTTCGTTATAAAATTGAAATTTCAACTTAAGAAGGAACTATTAAAAATTGGATAAACAAACTCTGCTCTTTTACTTTAATAAAATGATTTACTCACCATGTACCCAAATGGTAACCCAAAATTTATCACTCTTTAGTACTACTGAATACTCTGAAGGCATTGCAAAAATTAATTACACCAGGATAATGTTTACTCGTAACAATTATTGGTTTAAAACCAGCACTCTGCTGAAGTCGTTACACTTTAAAGAAAATCACACGAAATTAATTTTCAACTCGTAAACACGGCAGATAAACGTCGTTCGTCTCCAAATTTGCAATAAAGACTAATATCTGAGTGATACCGAACATCCCTATAAATGCAAAATACAGGTAATTTGTAGTGCCCGAAAGGCGTTCAGGTAGGTACTATGCGCAAGTCCGAATTTGAACCCTAATCGCCACGGACTGCTATTGGCTACAGGTTAAGTAAATGGATTTTATAACGTTATAATTCATAATGAGTTCTAAATTCTTTGTAACTAAATTTTTGAAATATATTACTTAATTTCTTACATTTCCTTTGATCACGTAAAAATACATTTGAGGTATTTTATAAAGTGTGATCATGTTTTTACATATTATTTTTAGCGATTGATTTTTTCATTTGCCATTCTTCGGTTACTGTATTGTTTGCAAACATAAAATGGCAATATTGCCGCTTTTAATAATTAATTACTTTAAGATAGTGTATCTAGAAAACCACGCGATTGCGTTTACCCTCAAAAGGGAGCCCATGTTTTTTAACCACCGTGTATACAGACTGTAACAAGATACGGTAAGAGATATGGCATCAGTTATATTAGGGCAAAGTTTCAGAATTTTGTGATCAGTAATATACCGTTGGGTAATCGAAAATATCTTTTGCTGTTCTTAAGATTTTTGAAAAAAAGTAAAATTTTTGATTTTCGTTTTTATTTTTTCCTGGCGTTATGTGAGAGGATATCGAAAAGCTAAAAACACTTTTTCATATGCATCTTTTACCCTTTACAATTTAGCGTAAAACGTTTTTTTATAAGACGTTTCGACTCTTCGTGACCTTCATCAAGTACGTTATTTTAAGTACGGATTTGTATTTTTTATTGCATTTTTTTGCAGCATTTGAATCTCAGACTTCATTGATGCATTAAACTTTTATGTTGCTAAACGTTTCGTAGCTGTAAACTATTATCAAGAAAAATATCACATTTCTTTCAAATTAAAGTTACTTTATTATTTTTCATAACTAATAAATATTAACAATGCAACTACAGAAATCAAATTGAGGTCTGAGGTTCAAATACTACAAAAATGCAATAAAAAAAAATACAGGTGCTCATTTAAAATAACGCATCGGATGATGCTCTGGAAAAGACGAAACATCTTATAAAACAACGTTTCTCGATAAATTGTGTAGGATAAAAAACGCCAATGAAAATGTGTTTTTAGTTTTTCAATATTTCTTTAAATAATGCCAAGAAAGAACAAAAAGGAAAATTCAAAATCTTACTTTTCTTTTCAAAAATGTCAAGAACAGCAAGAGATATTTTCGATTTCTCAACGATATATTCCTGATAGCCAAATTCTGCAACTTTGTCCCAATCACAGAATCAGTAGGACACCACAAAAATTATTTTGTTAAAAAATAATTTTCAGATTTTAGGGAAAAGTTTAAATTTTTAATACTGCCATTGTTTTTTGACTTCAACATTCAAAGACGTATTTTTTTTTACATTTTTGTGCAATAAGAAATTAAAAAAAAAGATTACTTAATAATAATTTTTTGCCTTAAATATATTTAAATTTATGAAAAGTATTGAGTGCTAGCGATTTATGATTATCAAAGGGGCAAGTGTCAGTCAATAATAATTTTTAGGATTTCTTTTATTTAATTATAGAAAACAGTAAAATAATAAAAATTATAAAATTATTAAAGATTTTCAAACATTTCCTTTTATGTTAAAACCAGGAAAGTACGCCATTTGGATTATTTTTTTATGACTCTTCATGTCTACAAACAAACTTTCAAAATTATGCTGCACAGGATAATTTTATAAAACTGAATAGGCAATTGAAAGAACTATCAAATCATGAAAAACATTCTTCAAAAAAAATTTAACATAATAAAACTAATTATTATTGTAATTTTAAGAAACAAAATGTGCCTGTACGAGCATTTAAAAAGAAACAGTGATCACGATGTTAATGTTGTTCAAATTTTTACACTCGCATTGTATAATATGCGTATATACCGGGCGTCACTGACATATTGTTCACCACTTTTTTTATTTTAATTTTTAACATAGAAAAATTATATTATATATAGCCAATACGCAAATAAAAAAGACAATTTTTTGACAAAAAAAAAAAAGAATTTCAACGAAAATCATATCAACTTTCTGTGTAATTTTTATCATAATCCCTGTATTATTTGCATAGAACAAATGTAAGGACAAATTAAAGAAATATATTTAGCGGAATCTCAAACATAACCATTACATTCATAGTCTTAATATTATTAAAGACACAAGCAGATAAAGAATTCATATATCAAATAGTATACAACACACAATCTTGACTTCGAAAGGTCACAGGACCTATCTAGACGAAAAGCTGTAACTGTCCAAAAATCTCGATTTTTAAAAAATATAATATGTATCCTTTATCCAGCTGCATATTAGCCGCTATTCTCACCAGAAGCAACTAGCGATCGCAACTCAACTTAAAAGCGACGCTGGGCTATTATTTAAATCTGTTGCTTTTGGTAAGAACATCGCCCTAAAATTCTTACAAAATATCACTAACCTGCGGCAACTTTGTATTTGCTATTCCAAATGGTAAAACTCTTTTGGTACACCATGATAAACTGTTAGATGAGCACAATTCACTGTCTAACTGTAAGAACTATCAGACGTAAAATGATCTAAGGGCTGGTAAATAGCCCTTATAAATAGGTATGAGGCCCATTAATTCACCTCCCAGTACTCAATTTTTTTTGTGCAGTGGCGTATCTAGGGGGTACTAGGGCTCATGCCCCCTTTTCAGCTTCTATAAACTAGAACTTGTCTAAAAACTCACATAATGGAGCGATGCGTTCATATTAGAAATTACGTTCTATTTTTTCACTCAGAGCGAATTTAGAAATTCGGGCCTCGCCACGACTCGCGTATCGGTCTACTCCAGTAGTTTGCAATATTTCATTCAAATCGGACACGGCGGTATACTACCTTTTCTATAAGTACAGTTTACAAAAAATATATTCCATTTACTTTTAGTTTGAGATAAAGTAGGCTATGACTTTCTTATTTAGTAGTGACTGATTTGCATCTAGTTTTGTTTCTCAACGTTAACGAGCAGTGTTTTGAACATTTTGTTTGTTTTGGGTATTTTGGGTATATTTTTTATTTGGTGCAGGTGCGTTTCTAGTGTTTTTTCATTAACGATAATGAGACGGGTTTTTCGTTACTTTTTATTTGTATATACTGCTATGTGTTTGAAAATGTTTTGTTTTGTTTTTTATGCATTTTTCAGGTCATATGTAAACCCAGTATTGTTTTTGTTTTGCAGTATACAGACTTATAGCTGTGTAAGAAGAAAACTATTTAAACATATAATTATTATAGGTCATAACCCGCATATAAATTTTTTAAATCCAAGTCTGGTTACGCTACTGATTTTGTGACTGTCCTGTGATCGGCCATTATATGCTCATTGGACAAGGGGGCGAAACTTATTTTCGATAATCATAAAACGTGTCCTATTTAATTATTATATTGTATATTAATGAGTGTCTAAGCACGACGGTGTATTTAAGACTAATAAATGTTATTATTATTATTATTAAAACGAGAAAAAAATCGCTTTTATTTTCTTATACCTAATATAAGGAAGTGTACTATATCAAGTCAATAAAATATGTTTTTCAAGTATTTAAATAAAACTCATGTAAATTGACATTTTTTACACATTTGACCTCATAAAATGGGGTTAGGATAAATTTAGCAGTTTGACATTTGAAATGTCTAATTTAGTTGCAAAAATGTCAATGTCAATTAAAATATGTGACATGAATTATTATTGACAGTATGGAATGACGCTCATAATTAATTATTTAAAAATTTTAATGAAACATTTCAAGGTTCGATATTAAAATTTAATTGAGGTAAATGAATAATTAAATAGAATGATTTTTTTTACATTTTGATGATTAATACGGGTATAAGAAAGTTATGTGCTGGCCGCCACATAAGATATTTTTTTTAAATGTTTCGTTGTCAAGAACATTTCGTTTATTTCAATACTTTCGCCTTAGTTTACGCGATATTAGATGTTCAAAACTTGTTTTATTTAGTGGCCACTTTTTATTATCAAATTGACCGTTCATCTGTTTAATAAAATACAAAATTATTTATATTTCTGGAATAGCACAAGATTCTTGATGATACCGACACTTCAGTGTATATTCGCTCATTATACTTTTATCATCAATTTATTTTAAATATTATCTCCTTATTCAAACATGAAGTTCAAAAAACTTGTTTCCTATCATTTTCTGTATGGATTCATATTGGGTATGAGCGATAAGAAATGTGCTACTCTTGTGTACTATTTGTATGATATGCATATACGTAATTCTAAAAAATATATTAATGATAAAAACAACTGGATATTTATAGAAAAAATATGTTAGAATTCTATAAATATCCAGTTGTTTTTAACATCACTGTCGAAAATTGTTTAAATGTATTAGTGATGAAAATATCAGTTTTTAAAAACAATCCTTTCATAAAAACAACGAAAAAATCGCTGGCAATTATTACTTGGGGATCAGAACTTCCTCACCGAAGTAAAACTCGACTTGTGGTACAGTTTACAATAAAAGTAATTTTTGACGTTATAAAATAGTCACATTTTTTGACGTTTCAAAAAAGTCACATTGGTGGAATGTCACTAATATTTTTTTTAGACATTAGGACAGATTTTGAACATCAACGAACTCAATCTCTTCCTTGACCTCTAGAATGTGTGTACCAAATTTGAAAGCTTTATCTCAAAAACTGTAGCCGCTATCGCGAACCATACAGACACACAGACAGAAAATTTTTTCTGTCTGAAGTTTTGTATATCTCCATAATTCGTCGTGATTCGTCCAGAAATGCAATAAAAAGTTCCAACATTTTTTTTCACGAATACATAACTTCCTCACTTTGAGGGGTGAGGAAATAAAAGTATACAGGGTTTCTTCAGAGTATCGCATTATGCATTTTTCAATAGCTCAAATATTTATATTAAGTAAGTAGGTATGTCGTTTTCGATACACCTTACCTTTTTTTGTTTTGCATATCGTAATAATTAATAATTTGTTGCATTAGGCAGGTTTATAATTAGATTTTGTTACTTCAAGGCGTAAAATATTATCAAAAACGTTGGTAACTGCTCATTATTTTTATCTAATTTCAAATTAGGTCAAGGTGGCATAAAATCATAATAAATGGTGCCATATTAATTTTTTTGTGCATTAAGAATTATACCAATTACAGCTGTATTTGAATAATAAATTTTAATCGGTTTGTCAAATCTTTACTGAATTATGGAAACTTGTCCAAATACTGTAACACTATAGAAAAATTTAACAGTAATTTCGGATTTAAGTTATACATCAGTTTAGGTTTTTGATGAATAAATTCACTCGTATGGTAATTTTGAGAAAAAGATTTCTTTAATAAACTTTATTCTGAAATTGCTTCCTAACAAAGTTACGGGCTCTATAATTTGATACTCTCAGTCGATTCAGCACAGATAAGATAGTCAAAATTTATAAAATATTTGGTAAAATTGTTTTAATTGATACGTATTCAAAGTATATATTTCAAAGTTGAAAATCAACTCTGGTGAAATTTTGTAACTATTTTTCTATTATAGTTTTCAATTATACTTTTTACCTATCCCCGAAAATTTATGTTAGATGGGTTGCATTTAACAAAATCTCGTTTACGATAACTTTAATTTGTTTCAGGGTGGCTTTAAAATAAGCGTATGCCAGGGGCCTCCGTCACATAGAAACGTCAGCTAAAGGAGCTTAGAATTCCATCCAAAAATTGGTTTTTAATTATTATTTCTTGGCTTCGTGGTCGAGTGGTAAGGACACTTGCCTCGCACCCTGGACTTCCTGGTTAAATTTATCCTATAGCATAGTCGGAGATTGGGTGTGTGTGTGTGTGTGTGTACCTTGAGGTGCCTTCAGGGATACAGAGGGTTATATCACCTGTGGTGTATTACCTGTGATGTTTAATTTCAATAACATTTTATACAGGGTGTTCCAAAAACGCACGTGTATTTGCTGCTCTCCAAGATACTGCATATGTATTTTATTGTATTATTTGAAAATTAATCATATTTTTAGATTTTTTTGACTAACGCAGATCTTACGAATTCACGGATTCTCCTCCGTATTGCCTTATTTCACGAACTTCACATATTTCTCCTTATTATTTATGATCATTATTATTTATCCTAAAAACAAGTTAGTGGAAAAAATGAGTTCCTCACGAGGGATCAATAGGTCTAAATATTTTTACTGATCTCGTCAGATAGAAAATTTGTGGAGCATGAAAAAATTATGAACCAAAAAATTCATCTTATATCAAGGACACAGAAACATATTCGAATTACAGAGAATTTCGAGATATAGAAGTTGGAGTTACGGAAGTTCGACTGTATTTACTGTTATCATAATTAAAAATTGATACAGACGTAAACAGTAAAAGTGACAAAAAATAAAATAAATACTTTTTAAAAACTTAAGTAGCTAAATAATATTTTTTAGTATTCACTGTGAAGAAAAATTCAGACGCATTTTTTTAAATTTTGCTCCGTCCTCCTGGGAATGCTTTACCTCTTCTACAATAAATACTCGAACTACTTTATTTTAATCCTTTAATATCGGTTGCAATACTGAGAAATTCTAATTATTAGCTAATTCAGCACAAATATGTTATAATGTTTAGCTACTGCATAGATATTAAGCAGTTCTAGGATTTATTGTAAGAAGAGGCAAAGTTTATTGCATTTTAAAATAACAATGGATTAAACAGGTCAAAAAGGATAATTTGTTTGAAGACCAGGGGCGACTCGATTATAATAACAATTTATAACATAATAATTATAAATGCTTTTCGATGGAATATTTCGCAAATTATGTCACATACACTAGCAAAAATTAATAAAGACGATTTAGTGGGTCAGAAAATACTCCACAAAAATAGTTCTGATAAATATCAAAACTATCGATTGTATAGTAGAAAGTCAAGAGGGCTTTTTTTTTAGGAACTGTCCTACTCCACACAAAAAAAAATCAGACCGTAAAAAAGAGCGACTTCTTTATTTTAAAATAAATCGGCGCACCCAGCAAATTTACGTGTATTTCCTCCACACTCAGAGAGTAGATTTTGAGGACGCGCACAATCTAAACTATTGACATTTCGGGAATAATCCTTAGAAAGTTTTTTTTTTGTTTTGAATTTAACGCCCTACAAAATGGTTCATTTTCATTTTTGCCGTAATGGTTAGAATTCACGTATTTATTATATAATTTAGTAATATTTTATTTACTACTGTCTTCAAGAAATGAGGCAATACATGATTCCGCAAGGTCAGGTTCATCGGTAGAAAAACAAAATTCTAAAAATATGATCGAGTTGTCAAATATAATAAAATATTATGCAGTTTTTTTGTAAAACAGCCAAATGTCCCATGAATAATCCTGATCTCAACTATCATCACACTTAATAAAACGAGTCATGAACTTGAACTTGAACTAGAACTATTACGAACTAGTTCAAACTGAAATATATGTATATGAAGACGGTCATGTGTCATGTATTTTATTTTGATAAAAAATGTTATATAAACATAGTTCACACTAATTTTTTTCATTTCACAAAACAGTTGGAGAATTGATATTACGACTAAATTCTTGTTTTTTATTTATTATTAACATTATTAATAAATACAAAATACGCAGTAGGGCTCTTTAAATATTTTTAAATATTTTAAATATTTCTAAATGAGCATTTGAAATATTTTTAAATGAGCATTTTAAATGAGTATATTACCCTTGTTTGGTTATAATATTCGTAAGATAATTACTCGCAGTGCAGAGGCTTTAAACTTGTCGTCATTTTTTACCCACGTTTGTCAGTAGGCCTTGAATATTGATGAATTATGTCTTTTTTTAAATATTTTAATGCAGGTATATATTATTCGCACAAATTTCGCCATTTTGATTTGACGTTCAATTTCTTGAAAGAACATAAAGATAAATGGATTTTATTTAATTTGTTTAAATGGAAATCCAATATTTTTATTTGCTCTAGTAAAAGCCAAAATATTAAGATCAATTACTTTGAAATTATTCGATTTCGTTATTACTATTTTCATTCTCTTCAGTTATACGATAAAACTGAAATTATGACTTAATTTTAAATAACTTATTATTACTTGTACGTAATTCATTAAAAATATTTATAAAAAATAATAGTCTTCTAGACATAAACAACATTACACACACATGCGTTATAAATAAATACTTTTATCTAATAATTTAGAGAACGTTTTGTAATGATAAAGCGGTTTGGTTGTAAAAAAAAATCTTATGCAAAATCCCATGGTACATACCTACTAAGTTTATTAAAAATGGGTCACCCCGCAACAGAATAATTGAGCCTAAGGAGTCTTTGTGTGTACAGTAACGAAGATTTTTCTCACAGAAATATGAAGATTCTGATGCAGTGTTGTCTACTACGAGGCCTCAACGTGGGGCTCAGATTTTATTTGAACTTTTCGAATTTTGAACAGTAAATATGTAAATGATATATCTAAGACTTAATTCTACCCTAGTGATGATTTCATCCCCGGTGCGGCGTGAATTATGAAGGATGAAATAATCTGAAGTATGAATATGCCATTACGACTTTTCTGTTAGGACAATTTTATATATTCCATTTCTTTAGCAATGTGTAAATTTTTGACGTCTTAAGCAAAAAGTAGTTTCATGAAAGTAATTTATGTTTATAATAGTTTTGCAAATATTCGTAATCATTAATAAGATATAATAATAATTAAGTATATTTCACGTAGCATAGAAACCACCGATTATTAAATATTAATGATGTCAGTAAACTTAATGATATTACTATCTGTATCTTTACGCGTCATTTCGTAGCGCAGAACACTAACGGCAAAGTTATTTAAATTTCACGACACATTTTATCATGTCCTTCTGAACCTAATACAAATCACTTAGGACATATTCTTGACGCAGATAAGTGGTTAATTATTTTTTATTAGTCGTCCGTTTCATTTGATATGATAATAATAATTACATATTTCACATACAAGTATCTTTACTATAAATTAACTTTTATATACAGTGAGAATAAGTTATATTATTTAAAGGTAATTATTTTATTGCGTATGCATTATTTAAATGCATACGCTTTCGATGCATACTTTAAATCATCTTCAATTTTATACAGGGTGTTTTCATTTTAAATAGAAATACACTTGTAGATTTTTTGTTTAATAACGTTACTCATATTTGCGTTGGTTTCCTCTTATGTGAGAAAACTAGCTGACTTTTAGGGATAAATTCCTCGAGGTTCATTGAACACAGATAAGTATCGAGGACGAAGCGTGGCAAGTATTTGCTTGGCTAGCTTGTTCACCGGGACCACAAATTTAAAGTATGAATCTGTGACGGGGCCTGACATCATTTTTAAGTTCTTTGAAATATTACGTTTATTCCGCTCCTGCACTACAAAATGCCTAATAAAATGATACATGCAAAAATAAAGTGATACGAAGTTGAAGATGCATAATATGTCGTTGTCCAATGTATGCAGAAAAATTGTTCTCACCTTGGTCATCTGCGTCAATTTTACTAATTGTGCTGTATTGACTGTATTGTTGATTTCGGTAATCTAACGTTTTTTTATGAAATTATTATTTCCATAAAGTAATTCGTTTTATTCTGGTATTTCTGGTACAAGTGAATGAACTTTGGAAGTATTTATCGCAATAGGGAAATAATTGACAATTTTTTCTGAATGGTTTCGTCAAAGTACCTGTAATATTAATTTATTATTTTTGTAAGTAATACTCTTGTATAATTCCAGTAATTTATTGGTATGACAATTGGTGTAATTATTTGTTGTTGTTCCGATACGTTTTATTTACTTTTGTAAGCATTTTTAATCTTTTAATATTTTATTTATGCACCTGTATTTGTGGGAATTTTTCTTATTTATGAATCATAATCACTAATACTGTATTACCAAGATAAAACCTATGTCAAGGCAGATGTATAATGTAGAATGGACAAAAAATCGAAAAAAAATCACGTATAACATACTTATATGATTTTAATATGCAACCGACTACCAAATTGTTGTACAACATAATTTAGTATATCTTGCTTAGCTTTTTGCAATGCAATTTCTCAAATAACCGATACCTACTATTTTATTATATTATTTAAAAACTATCAGATCGATGAGAAAAAATAAGTAAAAAAGAGTTGCTAAATAAATCAAGCTTTCCAAGCTGTATTTCTTATATGATAAAATTCGGGTCAGCTAAAAAAATAAAATGGGGGTTTCTGATCTCACTCATTTTACCGATAAGGGTTGATATTGAAAAAAATATCGGTTAGAAGCGTTCCTATTAGTAGAATATCTCTAACAAAATTGTTTTTATTATCTTTTTCCAAATTTAAGAAAAAAATTAAAAATCTAATTTTAACCTCCACATTTGGACAGGCGTAACTCTTGATCGAAGCATATGTACCTCCATAGGAAACCTTTTTCTTATCTTTTGATATTCTGAATTTGTCCAGTTAATCCTGAAATACCCTACATAAGAAATATATTTCTGTACCTGAGAGCCATACCGGATTAAGTCCAAATAATAAAGCTTTAATATAACAGTAGCATAGGTAGCCAAATGCTTAATTGATTGTTATTATGAAATTATGGTTTATCAGAACGAAGCCCTCTAGATAAATTGTCTAAATACTTAGTTCTGGGACATAATCCGTTACGGCTCTCAGGTATAGATTTAGACATTTCATTAAGAAAATATGTTGATGCGAAATTTTATAGAAATGAGCAATTTCTGAATAAAATGGATGTCGATAATTTTTAGTATACCGGGTGTCACTATGTTTTGTTTAATTTTTAACTTGGAAAAATGATATTGTATGTAGTCAATACATAAGAAAATTATTTGTCCAAAAAAAATATTTACTATTTCCGGTTTCAACGGGGATCATGACCTCGTATATATATTATTACAGTTTTGGATAGAGCTTTAAATTCTGAGTCTGGCAACATGACATACTTGAGTGGTTGGCTTTTGTTTTTCGTTATTATTAGCAATATATTGTTAAATGCAGAAAACGTAGTAAGTTTAAAAAAAATTGAAATATACGTTTTAAATGATGTTCTGTTGTTTCTTTAATGACTATATTATCGATTATCTACAAAGATATTAAGCACAATGACTTGAAATTAGTTATTTTTCTCTGTCTCTATCGAATAACTTTTTTTAAGGGTTCTGTAATTTAAAATTACAAATAATTTTGATATTTCGCATATAAACCTAAAATAGGTTCGATTTTACCTTTTGCACTGAGTATTAATTTCTTCATCTAATAAACTCGAGGATTTTAAAAGCGTTTTTAAATATTTTCCTACATTCTGATTTTTCTTTATTATTTTTTAAACGAATAAAATGATTGTTTAATAGAAGCGTTATTAAACGTCACTTGAAATTTATAATAATAATAATAGTAAAAACAAGTAGTGAAAACAAAGAAAAGTACGGCAATTTTTTCGAAATCACAGTAATTGTTCATTTACGTCTCTGCACAATGCGTTCTTTTAACAATTTCATTCATCACATTGTTTCATTACATCAGGGTAATATTATTAAAAACATCTCTTACACTATTCTTCAAATTCTCTAGGGTTCTTGAGAATCCTGATTTTCAACAGTCAAATGTTGTTGACAAGGAAGAAACGTCGTTAGCGTTAGCGCTTCATTTTCTCGCCTGCTAAGCAAACTTAATTTTTAATAAAATGTTTAGTAACCAGATGAGGGAACGTAACAAAAGATGTATACAATCAATATCCTATGTAATACACAAAAGCGGACCTAAATATCAAAATTATTTATAATTTTAAATTACAGAACCCTCAAAAAAAGTTAAGGAAGGAAGTTTTCGGCTTTGCTTAGGAAACCGTGTATACGTATTTTGACCCATATGATACGATTATGTAATCAGCATTGACAGGAAGAACCTGGTTTCCGACTTAACGGGACAGTTTTTAGAAATCGAATGCTCTTAAAGTCGTTCTCTGGGCTTTCTGTAGGCCAAACGAGTTGAGATATCGCCGCCGTGCTCTTTTCGCGGCTAGACAGACGTGCGTTGTTTACAACCTCGTTCGGTCGAGAAAATTAATTATAATTGACCGCTACGATTTTCCATATATGCCATGTTGATTCGACTTGGAAACATTTTAAATTGGAAAAAAATGGATTTCGATAATTTTTCATATACTTACGTATTTTGAACCATGGAAGGCGCGAGTGTTTATTAAGAATTTGCCGGAAAAGTTTCGTTTCCGATTAATATTTTGTAAAAATCGTCGTTTTCGGAGTTTTCTGTAAACTAACCGAAATGAAATGCGCCGTTCTCTTCCTGATTCACGGTGGTCCAGAACGTGCGCAAAATTGCATTTTTCGATATTTTTTTGTACATATCTCAAATTCAGCCATTATAATGCTATTGAGGTGTATCGCAACTCGTATAAGTCTTAGAATACACATTAATTTACTTTGACTACAGCGGTGTTTTAAAAGTAGACTAAAATCACAGAATCGATTCTGTGCTAAAATGCAGAACCCGTATCTGTTATTAATTTACAGGTAAATGTAATTTTTCTGCTCTTAAAAAAACATATGGATAAATATAAACATTTTAGTAATCTAATATTATCAAAAGCAAAGTTTGTAATACTTCATATTGTTTTTCCATGAGAATTTTTCTGTTACTTTTCATTTTCTTCCATCGGAAGAATTTTACGTAACTCTTGTCTAAGACTTTCCAAACTTCTCCGATAATCATATTCCTCGCACATGTTTCGATGAATTAGTCGTAATGTATGTAATATAGTCGTAATGTATATAATATAGTCCCTCATTTTTGCATAATACACCGTCAGATTTTATGTTCAGTGAAATAATTTAAAAATATAATTGTTTGCAGAAACTACTGCCTTACTTTTTAATGCATATGACACCCGATAAAAAATTAGAGTAGAATATAATTCCTTGTATTTAATCATGTATATATACTTTTTTGCAACACTTAAATCAATTGATTTATGTAGAATATAGTAGGGCTTACATTTATACTGGACACTGTACAAACATTTGCAATAATAATTTTCTATATCAACTATTTTCTATTCATATTCAGGTACCAAAATAATACGACACTACACATTTAAGGTAGAAATTTTCAAGTATTGGAGAGAAATTAGTTTTGTGCACGTTTTTCTAGTTTTGAACCATAGTGCGATTGGGCAGACAGTATAGGTGTCCACAATCGGCTTAATATGCCACCTGTTTCCATTGTGGAGATTTAAAAAAACATATCCGTGATTTTTTTTTTTTTTTTTGAACATCAACATCATATAGAAGCCAAGAAAATTGTTTATATTTTCGTACATTTTTAAACTATCTGATATCTTCTTCGAAATCTAAAATTTCTACACATGTGTGAATGTGTGTAATTTGGTATCTAATAAGTAACCGAAAGTCTAGAATATTCCTGAGCCGGTTCAGGACACCATCTTGAAAAAATGGCGGAAACAGATTCTCGTCAGATTTTCATAATTCTTGTTTACTGATACTTCTTTTCATAACACTGGTCTGCAACGAAATCCTCCTTTAAAAATTATGCTATAAGTATGAAGATTTTAATGCTCTGAATCTATTCCCGTTGGCCGATTTTTTCTATCACGTCTAGATTTTTTATATGAATTTTTTTTTAAATTTCATAAATTTTGTTTTTTTTTTTAATTTTTTTTTGTCAACATCAAGAACAGTATACATACATACAAAATAAGTTTTAGTGAGTTGTAAGAGAAAGAAAGAAAGTATTGACAGTGATTTTTATGGTAGTAGATATGCGCATGCGCAGTATTCGCTGTGACTTTACTTTCTTTCTCTTACAACTCGCTAAAACTTATTTTGTATGTATGTATACTGTTCTTGATGTTGACAAAAAAAAAAATTTAAAAAAAAAAGAAAATTTATGAAATTTAAAAAAAAAATTCATATAAAAAAATCTAGACGTGATAGAAAAAAATCGGCCAACGGGAATAGATTCAGAGCATTAAAATCTTCATACTTATAGCATAATTTTTTAAAGGAGGATTTCGTTGCAGACCAGTGTAATTTTTGTTTACTGATACTTCTAATTGGAAAAAGTATCTTGTAATTTTCGCGAGAAAATGAAAAATAACTTTTTTTGCGTGTGAAATATTATTTATATAATTAGTGTATTTTTACGATCTGTTAATTTATTTGTCTATTTGTTTTCTTCGATTAAGGTCTCTAGTTAATACATTTGTATTGTAGTGTATTGTTTCAAATGAGAGTACCGGGACATCAATTTGTAATTATATTTATGGCATTCCCAAATTTCTATCGCAAGGGTCTCTCCAGCATAACAAATAACTTTGATTTGTCAATTCTTCCTCCTATGTGTACAAACTGAAAATCCAGTGTTGTCATAGCAATTCAAATTTGTAAATATTTTTTTTGTGATTTTTGGACTTTTCATCAAATTCAATGGTTGAGTAATGATTTAGCACTTGAAATTTTTGGTTGAACAACATATTATAAAGGACTTTTATATCCTATTACTATGACACAGACAGCTGCACCTCAAGAACTCATGAAAATGATAATTATTATTGTTAATGTAAAAATTGATGTCAGAAAATATATATGCATTGGTTCAAGTGTAGGCCAATGTTCAACCTAACATTTCACCTGTTACAGACTTAATTGTAGATATGCAAATATTATAGACAATGGGAAGCTAATTTAGGTTACTAACCCTTTCACTCCCAACTACTCCTACTTTAGAATTTCAAATGGTATTCAATATATTTTGACACACCATTTTAAAGTGTATACAGAGTCCTATTATTCTTCTACAAAAAAATTGAAATCGCTTCATGCGTTTCTGAGTTAGAACCAGAAATCATTTAATGAATAATAATATGTGCTCTATTGTTTGCTGCATAATAAGTAATCTTAGCCCTGTGTATTGTGCTTCCGATATACATGTGTATTTTCATTATCAGATCTCGACCAATTGCTTGATATTTTGCTATTTGTTACTGCTGATCTTCCAAAAACTTTCTCACTTTTCTGATAAATCTTGTGTAATTTGGACGATTTTAGAACGAGACCATCGCATAGGAGTGGCACGAGTAGTTCTTGTATTCATTTATCAAGTTCTGTAGACCTCAATAACAATACTACAATGAACAATATGCTATAAATATACATATGTGTCAAGATTTGTAAAGTGCATAAGAGAAGCATACCTTGGTTAAGGTTATAAAATAAATAAATAAAGTCAATACAGAATTAACAGACAAAAGCATTTGAAATGAAGTTGTCAAGTCGTTATTGTTTGCCAACACACCTTTCTTTGTATGAGATGAAGTTCATTTTCTCTTAAAAAATTATATGTTATGAATTATAAATAAGGACATGCATGTCCTGTACAAGGCGAACGCGTGGGTATTGTAATGTAATATGATTAAGAGTTTTAATTTGTCCTTTTAACACGTTGGTAAATATTTAACATGTGTCTTGGAATTGTTTAAGATTGCGTTTAAGTTTCTTCATATAGGTTGTCCGGAAAGTAATCTGCCAAATGTCGGGTATCTATAAATTCAGCTGAATTTTATTCTACTCCAGATGATGCCAACATGGTTAGTGAAGAGCACAAACCGTGTATACTTCATACCACGAATGCTGACGGTCACATCATCAGTTCTAAATTTCCTAATTAGGTCACAGAGCATTGGCTTATCAATGAAAAGGGGTTGGAAACTAACAGTTGTAAAATGTTCGTAGAAGACAATAAAGTATTTTTTAATGAAAAGAGTAATATGAACAAGACTTTATTTAAATTTCTATAATTCATAAATTGATGACGTGTACGCCTATGAATTATAGTAGGTATTCGGTGTTTTATGGAAGCTACTGTAATCGCCTTCCCATCTGTTTGGTAACTGTCGCTATACATCGCTTTATGCAATTTAAGGACAAAAAAAATTATAGGTTAAAGGACTTAAATTTCAGTGTCATAACTTTACAAAAAATCAAAATATTCGATAACCAAAAAAAAGCGGGATTACATTTTCCTTCTGATTACGAAAAAAAAAAATAGTTTGCAAATATTTTACTAATGGTCTAGACGTAATCTGGGGTGGCAGCTCATTTTTGTAACTTTTTTTTTCAAATTTTTTTTCTGCAAAACTTCTTCAATTAGAACTGATAGTCGTGCCTTAAAATATTGCTTGGGTTCCATGCTCCAATGTTGAGATATTGTATAACCTAAACCCACCAGCCGCCATTGATAAATATGTAACCTGTCAGTCCTGTCACAATTTGCTCTCAATACATCATTATTATTACTCATTCAAATCATTAATGTCGTTAGGTGCGTTCTTTTTAACTGAGATCACAGTTAATCTAAATAGTTTTACGGTTACGGAGGCTACACCAAATGAAATTATGCTTTTATTTATGCAGTGTAACCGTAAAACAACTTAGATTAGCTGAGACCTCAGAAAGAATGCACCTATAATGTTTTGATTTGTTTTTCCGCGTCGGCGTCAGTTTCTCTTCGATTAATGCAGTTAAACTACTTTTATCATAATTTATTAAAAAAATTATTTATTCGGTAGTATCTGTGCGTCATATGCCCAGAATCAGTGAAAAAGTGCAGGACTCGGGGAAGCTCACAGGCGCCGACTTGACACATTTTCTGGGATTGCTGTCCAATTCAGTTCAAAATGAATTAGCATTTTTTCGAAAGAATATAAGCAGGGGCGTATCCAGAGGGGGACACAAGTGCACGTGGCCTCCTGTCGATTATTTGACAAATAAAATCAATTTACAAAATATATTTCTACAATTATTTACAATTTTGTTCGTATTCTGGTACCGCGAACATTTAGAGAAAGCGCTGCAACAGTGTTTTAGCACTGAACACGGGATTTGAATTTTTATTGAACAAATAATGAATAGAATATTAACTGTATTATACACATATCTTTAAAAACATTTTATAGGGGGACCTCCCGGACTTAGAGTTGCATTTATCTCCACATTCTATATGAGTTGTTTTTATTATGTGCCCTTTGTTAATTTCTTCTAGATCCTCCCCTGTTCCCAGTGACAAAATCTCTAAATTTTATTAGCTTCAAGTATAAGGTTAAATGGCACTTTTAAACAGCTTTTTCTATTCCGTAGAATGTCTTAATACTCAATTTCAACTTTAAATTTGTTTTTCTTAAAAATAAATGTATCTGCTTACCTCTCTGCGTAGTGGTAATTGTGGTATAAAACATCCCTTTGTAGGTAGCCTGTTTTTTTTTTGTAATTCACTCTTATGTACTTTTTTTTGTTCTGTAATCAGCACTTTGGGACATACCTACCTCAATATTACCTTGTATTTTTCCCTAGTTCATGTTTCATGCCCGTCTGTGTTTTTATTGTTATATTTTGTTAGTGTTTATAGCATATTTTTTTTCTACTGTATTTCTGACGAGCCAAAAACTGTTTTGTAATCTTGGGGTTAAATAATGACATTACTTAAAGCTTAGAATGAAAATTTCTCTTGGTAACACTTTCACTTTCTTGGGTATTTAAGTGGTGAAGAAGAGATAAATAAAATATGGTATTAAAATTTACAAAAATTTATTAAAAATATGGTACAAATATTGCACCAATCAGTTTTCAGTTGCGAACACAGCCATTTTTGCCTGATAAAATTTTTTTTTTCAGGATTTTATTACAAAAAAATAAAACGTGGAAAAATTGAACACAAATGTCAATAAGCAACAATAAATTAATAATATTACAACAAAAAAAGCCATTTCAATTCGGCAAAAGGGAGTTCAACAAATAAAATAACTGAACAATTTTGAACTTAATCTAAATACAATTGTTGCAAAATATCAATTGTTTCTTAATGAATATTGTGTGCAATACCAGTTTTATCAGCAAACATATTTAAGATAAATATGAATATTGCGTATTTTACATAAACCATTCAGAGATTTCGTCTGCAAAGGACATTTAGATTTAAAAAATCAAATGTTTTTTGTTTTGGTAAATTTTTTTGTAAAATGAAAAATGGATTTCTGTTTTGATTTCAAAATATATTGCTATCTAACCTGCACAGGGCGTTCTTAAATGTAAATAATAGCACGATATTTTAAAAATAAACATACTAATTATGAAAATATTCTAATTAGTCGATATTATTTAAAATTTCTGTGTACTGTAAAAGTTGTTTACATTTTTTTTGCAACCAAACATTTTAAAAAAATACACGTTATATTTAGGTTTACAATAAAAAAGCAGAAGAAAACTTTCTGTTTGTTTAAGAATAAACTTTTTTGAAATAAAAATATTGTTAAAATTGTCAACATCAGAATTTTTAGTGCCCTGATGAAGGATCAGAAATTATTTCTGAAACTCGTGGCAAAAATAGGACAGTAATTTTTCTTAAAAACTCAATGTGCCCATTTCCTTAAAAAGTACAACGATAATATAACTAAAAGTTAGGGAGAGTTACAAAATAATTTGTACGACAAATTGCAAAATGATTCGTATCTCCATATCAATGGTTTATGTAAAATGTTGTCTGTTTAAAAATCGTATAAAACTTAACCTAATAATCACAATAAAATATCACTCTTTTCCTTAACCTAATTAAAACAGAGATTCATGTTTCGATATCACTTGTGTACAAAAACAAAATAGTTAAAAGAAAAGAGAAACTACATCTATTTTGAAGTTTCTCTTTTCATCATCACATGTGTACAGTATGAGCGGGGTGAAAATGATGTATGAGGGCATTTTAATAAATAAAACAGGATGTGATGAATGACAAACAAAGATCTCACAATCGGATCAGGTAACTCTTGAATTCCCTACGCACTCGCCACAGCATAAGCTCCATGCACGCACAGGCGTCTTCATAGCTATCGTGTCCATTGTCACCACACTGTATATCACGTTTTAAGATGGTCGAGGCTAGATTTTTCAAGGACCTCTTATACGGTAGTCCGTGATAGTGGGGAAAGACCATTGTCGTGTCCACAACGTGATCATGGACTATTTTCAAGGCCCTGAGATCGTTTTCTAACCCGTGTCCTATAAGTATGGTGTTGATATCTATGAAACTCAACAGATCTTTTTGTACTTGGCACAGGCGTTTCGCTCCTCCCCCTTAACCTCAAGTCTTTGGCTGTTATTCCAGAGAAACGAGTGTTATAGTCTATTATGTCGTTGTAGGGTTTAACGAAACTGTCATACACTAACCGCCCGTCTATACCCACTACGGTCACCTTTGTCAACTCTAGTCCACCAATGGTAAAGCACATTTCACAGTCTATGGCGTACACCTCGTAATTTACATCTAGGGTAGGTTTTTTCTTTTCTCTTGTGCATACAAAATCGAGGTAAGGTCCATTAGTCCCATTCGAAATACCACTCCACACATGTAAGATTGCTTGCGTACACCCAGAAGAGCCCATTTTGCCTTTACAACAGGTATATTCGGCGTGTCCCTGTTGCAGTTCTCCTGGCACGATGACGGTCCGTAATTTGCCCCAATGGTAAGAACATTTCTCTAACGTGAGGTATTCACTGTTAGTAATATAAAAACCCTTATTACACCTACAGCAGGTTTTATAATAGATCGGTGAATTCATTAAAGGTGGTCGCCATACTATTGGATTATGTCGGTGATACTGAGCGATGATACTTAGCTCTGAGCTACTGCTAGAATCTTCGGAGTCAAACGTTTCACCCGAGTCACTAGAGCAGCCCGAGCCAAGGCCACTATCAGTAGAACTCGACCCACGTCTAGGTACAAATTCCTGAGCATTCACATCAAGCCTGGTACCTTTATAAGTGGTACGCGGGAAGATCTGTTGATGACTTTTATACACAATAGCGCTCCCTGGATATTGTTCGAAATCCACAGGGAATCCCAACATGACCATCTGTCCGTGTGTCAACATGTAATTAATCAGCAAGTTTGTGATTACTCGTTCGGAGGCGTTGATTCTTAGGTATTCTTGTAAAGGATGCACCATGATTTGTTTTTCTGAGAGTGGTATAACAGGATTGTAGGTCTCCTTGGGCCTCTGATTTTTCTGTTTCAGGCTCTCAGGAGGAGAGTAATCCTCTCTTCTTCGGTTCTTTCTCTGCCGACGTGTCCGCCTTTTAGAACGAGGGTTGGGTTGCTTTGATGATGGCCTGTTGTTTTCCTTATTGCCACCTGCACACAAAAATAACGTTTCAACAATTAAATAAAGAAAGTTAAGAACCAACATGATTAAGGTAAAAATCATTTTCATCATTTACAGTTAATTTAGATGAGATGTGAAACCTATTTTTGGCAATGAATGAAACTGTTTCTTTAATTAAGGATAACCGGTCAAAAAAAAAAAAGAATGTTCAAAGTGGGTACTCACCGTCACCACATGAAGTCACATATTTGCCATTGCTACTATAGTCCATATCCAGAATAGAGCCAGTGTGTCCTTGTCGTGCCAGGGATGCACGAAGCCAAGGATGTCTGTAGGATTGTTTCTCATTCCTCCCAGTCCACCGGTTCTCAGTTACCTTCTTTTTCATTTTCCCAATATGAGTAGACTCTTTTTTCTTCTCAGAATGATGAGAATCTTGACCTGCAAAATAACAGAAATTTTGTAAAATTGTCATTTTAACACCGTCATGTTGATTTTTAACAATTAAAAATAACTAAATACTTTAAACAAATATGTGTTGACAGATTTTTCATTAATGAAATAAGTTTAATATTATCCAGAGTGCACTTTCAAGAACTTGCGATCAAAAGTAACCTCACAAAGCACGTGCTAAGACACGTAACGTAGGACTCAACAACTACATTTTTAACGGTACTAGCAACCCAAACTGAATTATAATACGACACTAACATCGTCTCGACCTAATTAAATAAAAAAAGCAACCACTCAATCTAGCAAAATTTAGCAACTTCAAGACGTCTGATTAAATTGAAAATTTGCATACGTATTCAAGACCGATGACAATACAATAATTTGAATGCGTATCAGCGCATTTCTCTGAAAAAAAATTTCTAAGCGGATGCCAAAGTTGTGTGATCGGCGCATTCGCCAAAATATCGCATCCATGATAAGTTGGCAGATAGTTAACCACTAATTGAATACCGTAACTCATACTATACTTGAAATACAAGATGAACTGGTTACCAATTTACGATAAGAATGTTTTTTTTTGAAAGCATTTAATTCTTTCGTTTTGTCAAAATATACAGCAATTCAACAATAGCAATACAATAATTTGAAAAAGAAAATTAAAAAAAATATTCCGAAATAAATTCAAAAAATAAATTTTGAAAAAAATTTTAATAAGATTTCGACAAAAATTCTTGAAGACTATTTATTACATTTGTTTTCGTTTCATGACTAAAAAATAAAAATATAAATTATAGTTTAAAAATCTAAAAAAACACGCTTTAATAGCAAACCGAACTAAAAAGTACAAAATAAGAATGAAGTGATTGACAAAAAAAATTAATTTTATTGTAAAAACGATTAAATTATTGTAGGGTTCCATCAAAAGTGAGACACACTGTGTATAGGATGTGCAAGAAAACTATTGCAGAATCGAAAATTTGTGGACCGGTTTAGATCTAGAAATACGGATTTGAAAAAAAAATGTATGACAATTATTGTAACACGTAAAATTAGTAGAAGGTACACAAAATTTGGCAAATTATTTATTTGGATATTATTGTATGTTTGGTAATCCCCATTACAAAGAGTATTGAATACTTATTGCATAAAGTTTACATTGCTAGCACCTTATTTTATTAATAATATAAAGTTATATAATATTTTAATTGTGCTTTAATAACAAAATTCCACCCGACCCTTTCAACGTTCACGTAAAAATAATAAAACTTTTTTATTTATACACACACCGCGTGTGTGCAGACTCTTGTTATTGGTGACAAATACAAAGTGAGAAGACTATGCCGTGTCTTTGTTTGAAAATTTTAATTCAGGAGTCTTGTATTCTAAAAATGTAATATTTTGTTTTTTTTTTTTTTCGTTTAACGCAATTAGATTAGTTCAATAATTATTTTGCATATTATATCGCTAGCCGTATTATTATCATATTTCTGGCTAAATTCTGCAATTTTACACAGAGAATATTATTAATCGCGAATTCTGGTCTTAAAATATGTTCGTTATAATACTTATACTTACGCGTGTTGGTTGGAATTTAAACGGGATTTCTATCATAATAACGATAACGAAAAAGTATAAAATACGAATTCAAAAGCTCTAAACTTGAAATATCAACTTTTTTTTGAAATTTCAGGTTTTCAAAAAGGTGAAATTTTAACTTTTTTTTCTAATTTCAACTTTAATAAATGCTTGCTAACAAGAAATAAGTTGAAATTTCAAGTTTAAAAAAGTATATTATGTGGACCTTCAAAACTTTCGTATATAAAAGATAAGAAGGATACATATTAAAAGTTAAAATTTTAAGATATTCAAAGTTGAAATTTTAAGAAAAAATTTGAAATTTTAAGTTTTGTTAAGAAAGCTCTGAGAGCCACATAATATTTTTGTTATAAACTTGAAATTTCAACTTTTTTCTTGAATTTCTGAGTTAAGCGTATAATGACGGTTGAAGTTTAGAGAAGAAGTTGTTATTTCACCTTATCAAAAAGTTTTACATTTCAAGCAAAGTGTTGAAATTACAAGCTCTGAAGCGCCAAGGCCACATAACATTTTTGTTGTAAACTTGAAATTTCAACTTTTTTCTTGAGAAGCGTATATTGACGGTTGAAGTTTAGAAAAGAAGGTGATATTTCACCTTTTCAAAAAAGTTTCATATTTCAAACAAAAAATTTAAACTACAAGGTTTAATAAGAAAGCTCTTAAGGTGCTAGGGCCACATATCGTTTTTAACTTAAGAAGGGACTATTAAAAATTTGATAAACAAACTCTGCTCCTTTACTTTAATAACATGTTTTACTCACCATGTACCCAAATGGTAACACAAAATTTATCACTCTTTAATACTACTGAATACTCTGAAGGCATTGCAAAAATTAATTACACCAGGATAATGTTTACTCGCAACAATTATTGGTTTCAAACCAGCACTCTGATGAAGTCGTTACACTTTAAAGAAAAGCACACGAAATTAATTTTCAACTCGTAAACACGGCAGATAAACGTCGTTCGTCTCCAAATTTGCAATAAAGACTGATATCTGAGTGATACCGAACAACCCTATAAATACAAAATGCAGGTAATTTGTAGTGCCAGAAAGGCGTTCAGGTAGGTCCTATGCGCAAGTCCGAATTTGAACCCTAATCTCCAAGGCCTGCTATTGGCTACAGGTTAAGTAAAGGGATTTTATAACGTTATTATTCATAATGAGTACTAAATTCTTTGTAACTAAATTTATGAATCATATTACTTAATTTCTCACATTTGCTTTGATCACGTAAAAATACATTTGAGGTATTTTAAAAAGTGTGATCATGTTTTTACATATTATTTTTAGAGATTGATTTTTTCTTTTGCCATTCTTCGGTTACTGTATTGTTTGCAAACATAAAATGGCAATATTGCCGCTTTTAATAATTAATTACTTTAAGATAGTGTATCTAGAAAACCACGCGATTGCGTTTACCCTCAAATGGGAGACCATGTTTTTTAACCACCGTGTATACAGACTGTAACAAGATACGGTAAGAGATATAGCATCAGTTATATTAGGGCAAAGTTTCAGAATTTTGTGATCAGTAATATGCCATTGAGAAATCGAAAATATCTTTTGCTGTTCTTAAGATTTTTGAAAAAAAAAAAAAATTTTAATTTTCGTTTTTATTTTTTCCTGGCGTAATGTGAAAGGATATCGAAAAGCTAAAACACCTTTTCATATGCGTTTTTTTATCCTTTACAATTTAGCGTAAAACGTTTTTTTTATAAGACGTTTTGTCTTTCCGTGACCATCATCAAGTACGTTATTTTAAGTACGGACTTGTATTATTTATTGCATTTGTTTGCAGCATTTGAATCTCAGACTTCATTGATGCATTAAACTTTTATGTTGCTAAATGTTTCGTAGCTGTAAACTATTATCAACAAAAATATCACATTTTTTTCAAATTAAAGTTACTTTATTATTTTTTCATAACTAATAATTATTAACAATGCAATTACAAAAATTAAATTGAGGTCTGAGGTTCTAATACTTCGAAAATGCAATAAAAAAAAATACAGGTGCTCATTTAAAATAACGTATGGGATGATGCTCGGGAAAAGACGAAACATCTTATAAAACAACGTTTCACGCTAAATTGTATAAGATAAAAAACGCCAATGAAAATGTGTTTTTAGTTTTTCGATATTTCTTTAAATAATGCCAAGAAAAAACAAAAAGGAAAATTCAAAATCTTACTTTCTTTTTCAAAAATTTTAAGAACAGCAAGAGATATTTTCAATTTCTCAACGGTATATTCCTGACAGCCAAATTCTGCAACTTTGTCCCAATCACAGAATCAGTAGGACACCACAAAAATTATTTTGTTAAAAAATAATTTTCATTTTTTAGTGAAAAGAAGTTTAAATTTTTAATACTGCCATTGTTTTTTGACTTCAACATTCAAAGACGTATTTTTTTTACATTTTTGTGCAATAAGAAATTAAAAAAAAAAAAGATTACTTAATAATTTTTTGCCTTAAATGTATTTAAATTTATAAAAAGTATTGAGTGCTAGCGAAAGGGGCAAGTGTCAGTCAATAATAATTTTTAGGATTTCTTTTATTTAATTATAAAAAACAGTAAAATAATAAAAATTATAAAATTATTAAAGATTTTCAAACATTTCCTTTTATGTTAAAACCAGGAAAGTACACCATTTGGATTATTTTTTTATGACTCTTCATGTCTCCAAACAAACTTTCAAAATTATGCTGCACAGGATAATTTTATAAAACTGAATAGGCAATTGAAAGAACTATCAAATCATGAAAAACATTCTTCAAAAAAATTTAACATAATAAAACTAATTATTATTGTAATTTTAAGAAACAAAATGTGCCTGTACGGGCATTTAAAAAAAACAGCGATCACGATGTTCATGTTGTTCAAATTTTTACACTCGCATTGTAAAATATGCGTATATACCGGGCATCACTGACATATGATTCACCTCTTTTCTTAGTTGAATTTTTAACATAGAAAAATTATATTATATATAGCCAATACGCAAATAAAAAGACAATTTTTTGACAAAGAAAAAATCAATTTAGCATTTCCGGTTTCAACGAAAATCATATCAACTTTCTGTGTAATTTTTATCATAATCCCTGTATTATTTGCATAGAGCAAATATAAGGACAAATTAAAGAAATATATTTAGCGAAATCGGAAACTACACAATTTTTAAAATATGTTTTCAAACATGACCATTACATTCATAGTCTTAATATTATTAAAGACACAAGCAGATAAAGAATTCATATATCAAATAGTATACAACATACAATCTTGACTTCGAAAGGTCACAGGACCTATCTAGACGAAAAGCTGTAACTGTCCAAAAATCTCGATTTTTTAAAAATATAATATGTACCCTTTATCCAGCTGCATCTTAGGCGCTGTTCTCACCAAAAGCAATTAGCGATCGCAACTCAACTTAAAAGCGACGCTGGGAGAATGTTTAAATATGTTGCTTTTGGTAAGAACATCGCCCTAAAATTCTTACAAAATAGCACTAACCTGCGGCAACTTTGTATTTGCTATTCCAAATGGTAAAACTCCTTTGGTACACCATGACAAACTGTTAGATGAGCACAATTCACTGTCTAACTCTAACTGTAAGAACTATCAAACGTAAAATGATCTAAGGGCTGGTAAATAGCCCTTATAAATAGGTATGAGGCCCATTAATTCACCTCCCACTACTCAATTTTTTTTGTGCAGTGCCGTATCTAGGGGGTATTAGAGCTCGTGCCCCCTTTTCAGCTTCTATAAACTAGAACTTGTCTAAAGACTCACATAATGGAGCGAGGCGTTTACATTAGAAATTACGTTATATTTTTCACCCAGAGCTAATTTAGAAATTCGGGCCTCGCCACGACACGCGTGGTGGTCTACTCCAGTAGTTTCCAATATTTCGTTCAAATTGGACACGGCGGTATACTACCTTATCTATAACTACAGTTTACAAGAAATATATTTCATTTACTTTTAGTTTGAGATAAATTAGGCTATAACTTTCTTATTTAGTAGTGACTGATTTGCATCTAGTTTTGTTTCTCAACGTTAACGAGCAGTGTTTTGAACATTTTGTTTGTTTTGGGTATTTTGGGTATATTTTTTATTTGGTTCAGGTGCGTTTCTAGTTTTTTTCTTTAACGCTAATGAGACGTGTTTTGCGTTACTTTTCATTTGTATATACTGCTATGTGTTTGAAAATGTTTTGTTTTGTTTTTTATGCATTTCTCAGGTCATATGTAAACCCAGTATTGTTTTTGTTTTGCAGTATACAGACTTATAGCTGTGTAAGAAGAAAACTATTTAAACATATAATTATTATAGCTCATAACCCGCATATAAATTTTTTAAATCCAAGTCTGGTTACGCTACTGATTTTGTGACTGTCCTGTGATCGGCCATTATATGCTCATACCTGTAATTGCTACACGTAGTTAAAAGCCACACGCCGCGTTTGGGACTATTGGACAAGGGGGCGAAACTTATTTTCGATAATCATAAAACGTGTCCTATTTAATTATTATATTGTATATTAATGAGTGTCTAAGCACGACGGTGTATTTAAGACTAATAAATGTTATTATTATTATTATTAAAACGAGAAAAAAATCGTTTTTATTTTCTTATACCTAATACAGGAAGTGTACTGCATCAAGTCAAAAAAATATATTTTTCAAGTATTTAAATAAAGCTCATGTAAATTGACATTTTTTTACACATTTGACCTCATAAAATGAGGTTAGGATAAATTTAGCAGTTTGCCATTTGAAATGTCTAATTTAGTTGCATATATGTCAATGTCAATTAAAATATGTGACATAAATTATTATTGACAGTATGGAATGACGCTCATAATTAATTATTTAAAAATTTTAATGAAACATTTCAAGGTTCGATATTAAAATTTAATTGAGGTAAATGAAGAATTTGGATGATTAATACGGGTATAAGAAAGTTATGTGCTGGCCGCCACATAAGATATTTTTTTAAAATGTTTCGTTGTCAAGAAAACCATTTCGTTTATTTCAATACTTTCGCCTTAGTTTACGCGATATTAGATGTTCAAAACTTGTTTTATATAGTGGCCACTTTTTATTATCAAATTAACCGTTCATCTGTTTAATAAAATACAAAATTATTTATATTTCTGGAATAGCGACAAGATTATTGATGAAACCAACACTTCAGTGTATATTCGCTCATTATATTTTTATCATCAATTTATTCTAAATATTATCTCCTTATTCAAACATGAAGTTCAAAAAACTTGTTTCCTATCATTTTCTGTGTGGATTCATATTGTGAATGAGCGATAAGAAATGTGCGTACTCTTGTGTACTACTTGTATGATATGCATATACGTAATTCTAAAAAAAATATATTAATGATAAATAAAAACAACTGGATATTTATAGAACTCTAACATCATTGTGGAAAATCGTTTAAACGTATTAGTGATGAAAATATCAGTTTTAAAAACAATCTTTTCAGAGAAACAACGAAAAAACCGCTGGCAATTATTACTTGGGGATCAGAACTTCCTCACCGTAGTAAAACTTGATGTGTGGTGAGGTTTATAATAAAAGTAATTTTTGATGTTTTAAAAAAGTCACATTTTTTGACGTTTCAAAAAAGTCACATTAGGGGAATGTCACTAATACTCTTTTTAGACATTGGGACCGATTTTGAACATCAACGAATTCAATCTCTTCCTTGACCTCTAGAATGTGTGTACCAAATTTGAAAGCTTTATCTCAAAAACTGTAGCTGCTATCGCAAACCACACAGACACACAGACAGAAAATTTTTCTTATTTATGAATTATAATCACTAATACTGTATTACCAAGATAAATCCTATGCCAAGGCAGATGTATAATGTATGTATATGGATAGGAAAACGCAAAAAAATCACGTGTAACATACTTATATGATTTTAATATTCAACCGACTACCAAAATGTCGTACAACATAATTTAGTATATCTTGCTTAGCTTTTTGCAATGCAATTTCCCAAATAACCGATACTATTTTATTTTATTATTTAAAAACTATCAGTTCGATGAGAAAAATAAGTCAAAAGAGTTTCTAAATAAATCAAGTTTTCCAAGATGTATTTCTTATATGATAAAATTCGGGTCCGCTAAAAAAATCGAATAAAAAAATAAAATGGGGGATTCTGATTTTACCCATTTTACCGATGATAAGAGTTGATATTGAAAAATATCCTTTAGAAGCGTTCCTATTAGTAGAATATCTCTAACAAAATTATTTTTTTTTCAATCTTTTTACAAATTTAGGAAAAAAATTTAAGATCTAATTTTAACCTCCACATTTGGAGAGGCGTAACTCTTGATCGAAGCATGTGCCTCCATACGAAACTTTCTTCTTATTTTGATATTCTGAATTCTTAAAATCTGAATTTGTCCAGTTAATCCTGAAACACCCTACATAAGAAATAAATTTCTGTACCTGAGAGCCATACCGGATTAAGTCCAAATAATAAAGACTTAGGATGACAGTAGCATCGGTAGCCAAATGCTTAATTGATTTATTATGAAATTATGGTTTATCAGAACGACATAATCCGTTATGGCTCTCAGGTATAGATTTAGACATTTCATTAAGAAAATATGTTGATGGGAATTTTATAGAAACGAGCAATTTCTGAATAAACTGGATGTCGATAACTTTTGGTATACCGGGTGTCACTGAGATATGGTTTACCCCCTTGTTTTGTTTAATTTTTAACTTGGAAAAATGATATTGTATGTAGTCAATACATGAGAAAATTATTTGTCAAAAAAAAATTTACTATTTCAGGTTTCAATGGAAATCATGACCTCGTATATATATTATTACAGTTTTGGATAGAGCATTAAATTCTGAGTCTGGCAACATGACATATTTGAGTGGTTGGCTTTTGTTTTTCGTTATTATTAGCAATATATTGTTAAATGCAGAAAACGTAGTAAGCTTAAAAAAATTTGAAATATACGTTTTAAATGAAGTTCTATTATTTCTTTAATGACTATATTATCGATTATCTACAAAGATATTAAGCACAATGACTTGAAATTAGTTATTTTTCTCTGTCTCTATCGAGTAACTTTTTTTAAGGGTTCTGTAATTTAAAATTACAAATAATTCTGATATTTCGCATATAAACCTAAAATAGGTTCGATTTTACGTTTTACACTGAGTATTAATTTCTTCATCTAATAAACTCGAGGATTTTAAAAGCGTTTTTAAATATTTTCCTACATTCTGATTTTTCTTTATTATTTTTTAAACGAATAAAATGACTGTTTAACAGAAGCGTTATTAAACGTCACTTGAAATTTATAATAATAATAGTAAAAACAAGTAGTGAAAACAAAGAAAAGTACGGCAATTTTTTCGAAATCACAGTAATTGTTCATTAACGTCTCTGCACAACGCGTTTTAACAATTTCAATCATCACATTGTTTCATTACATCAGGGTAATATTATTAAAATCATCTCTTACACTGTTCTTCAAATTCTTTAGGGTTCTTAAGAATCCTGATTTTCAACAGTCAAATATTGTTGACAAGGAAGAAATGTCGTTATTACGATAACGCTTCATTTTCTCGCCTGCTAAGCAAATTTAATTTTTAATAAAATATTTAGTAACCACAGGAGGGAACGTAATAAAAGATGTATACAAGTTCTTTAGGTTTTTAGATGAAGAAATTAATGTTCTCTGTAATACACAAAATCTGACCTAGGGTTATAAGCGAAATATCGAAATTATTTATAATTTTAAATTACAGTACCCTTAAAAAAAAGTTAAGGACGGAAGTCTTCGGCGTCGCTTAGGAAACCCTGTATACGTATTTTGACCCATATGATACGATTATGTAATCAGAGTTTGCAGGAAGAACCTGATTTCCGACTTAACGGGACAATTTTTAAAAATCGAATGCTCTTAAAGCCGTTTTCTGGACTTTCTGTAGGCCAAACGAGCTGAGGTATCACCGTACTCTCTTCGCGGCTAGACAGACAACGTTGTTTACAACCTCGGTCGGTCGAGAAAATTAATTATAATTGACCGTTACTATTGTCCAGATATGTCAACTTGATTCGATTTGGAAACATTTTAAATTGAAAAAAATGGATTTTGATAATTTTCCATATACTTACGTATTTTGAACCATAGAATGCGCTCGTGTTTATTTAGAATTTGCCGGAAATGTCTCGTTTCCGATTAATATTTTGTAAAAATCGAAAGCCGTTTTCGGGGCTTTCTATAAACTAAACGAAATGTAATACGCCGTTCTCTTCATGATTCACGGTGGTCCAGAACTGGAATAACGTGCAAAAAAATTGCATTTTTCGATATTTTTTTCGTAGATATCTCTAACTCAGCCATTATAATGCTATTGAGGTGTATCACAATTCGTATAAGTCTTTGGTTACAGCGGTTTTTAAAAGTGGGTAAAAATGCAGAATATGTATCTGTTATTAATTTACAGGTAAATGTAATTTTTTTGCTCTTAAAAAAACATAAGGATAAATATAAACATTTTAGTGTAATCACAGTTTGTAATACTTCATACCTTGTTTTTCCATAAGAATTTTTCTGTTACTTTTCATTTTCTTCTTTCGGAAGAATATTACGCACCTCTTGTCTAAGACTTTCCAAACTACTCCGATAATCATAATCCTCGCACAAATTTCGATGAATTAGTCGTAATGTATGTAACATAGTCCCTCATTTTTGCATAATACACCTTCAGATTTTATGTTATACAGTGCAATAATTTAAAAATATAATTGTTTGCAGAAATTACTGCCTTACTTTTTAATGCACCCTGTATATGACAACCAATAAAAAATTAGAGTATAATATAACTCCTTGTATTTAATCATGTAGATCTATTTTTTTGGAACACTTAAATCGATTGATTTATGTGAAATATAGTAGGGCTTACATATATTGGACACTCAGTACAAACATTTGCAATAATAATTTTCTGTATCTACTACTTTCTATTCATATTCAGGTACCAAAATGATACGACGCTATACATTTAAGGTAGAAATTTTCAAGTATTGGAGAGAAATTAGTTTTGGGCACATTTTTCTAGTTTTGGTGGTAGTATAGGTGTCCACAATCGGCTTAATATGCCACCTGAATTCGATTGTGAAAATTTAAAAAAACATATCCGTGATTTTTTTTTTTTTGAACATCAACATCATATAGAAGCCAAGAAAATTGTTTATATTTTCGTACATTTTTAAATTGTCCGATATCTTCTTCGAAATCTAAAATTTCTATACATGTGTGAATATGTGTAATTTGGTATCTAATAAGTAAACGGAAGTCTAGAATATTCCTGAGCCGGTTCAGGACACCATCTTGAAAAAATGGCGGAAATAGATTCTCGTCAGATTTTCGTAATAACTTTTTTGCGTATGAAATATTATTGATATAATTAATGTATTTTTACGATCTGTTAATTTATTTGTCTATTTGTTTTCTTCGTTTTAGGTCTCTAGTTAATACATTTATATTGTAGTGTATTGTTTCAAATAAAAGTACCGGGACATCAATTTGTAATTATTTTTATGGCATTTCCAAATTTCTATCACAAAGGTCTCTGCAGCATAACGCATAACCTCGATTTGTCAATTCGTCCTCCTATGTGTACATCCTGAAAAATCCAGTGTTGTCATAGCATTTCAAAATTATAAATATTATTTTGTGTTTTTTAGACTTTTTCAAATCCAATGGTTGAGTAATGCTTTAGCAAATTTTTGGTTGAAAAACATATAAAGGACTTTTATATCCTATTACTATGACAGAGACGGCTGCACCTCAAGAACTCATAAAAATGATAATTGTTAATGTAAAAATTGATGTCAGAAAATATCTATGCGTTTGTTCAAGTATAGGCCAATGTTCAACCTAACATTTCACCTGTTATATACTTAATTGTAGATATGCAAATATTATAGACAATGGGAAGCTAATTTAGGTTACTAACATATTTTTAAATAATATGGAGGTTTCTTTATCCATAGTTTACATACATTTAAATAACTTTCTTCTGAGGGTTCATTATATTCTACAGTTTTGTCATTTCAAAACTAGCCACCTAGAATATCTCCCTTTCACTCCCAACTACTCCAACTTTAGATTTACAAATGGCATTCAATATATTTTGACACATCATTTTAAAGTATATACAGAGTCCTGTTATTCTTCTACAAAATAAATTGAAATCGCTTCATCCGTTTCTGAGATAGAACCAGAAATCATTTAATGAATAAATAATATGTGCTCTATTGTTTGCTGAATAATAAGTTATCTTAGCCCTGTGTTTTGTCCTCCCGAAATACATGGGTATTTTCATTATCTACTTCAGATATCAAACAATTGCTTGATATTTTGCTATTTGTTACTGCTGATCTTTCAAATACTTTCTCACTTTTCTGATAAATCTTGTGTATGCTGGACGGTTTTAGAACGAGACCATCGCATAGGAGTGGCACGAGTAGATCTTGTATTCATTTATCAAGTTCTGTAGACCTCAATAACAATACTACAATGAACAATATGCTATAAATATACATATGTGTCAAGATTTGTAAAGTGCATAAGAGAAGCATACCTTGGTTAAGGTTATAAAATAAATAAATAAAGTCAATACAGAATTAACAGACAAAAGCATTTGAAATGAAGTTGTCAAGTCGTTATTGTTTACCAACATACCTTTCTTTGTATGAGATGAAGTTCATTTTCTCTTAAAAAATTATATGTTATGAATTATAAATAAGGACGCATGTCCTGTACAAGGCGAAGACGTGGGTATTGTAATGTACTATGATTAAGAGTTTTAATTTATCCTTTTAACACGTTGGTAAATATTTAACATGTGTCTTGAAATTGTTTAAGATTGCGTTTAAGTTTCTTTATATAGGTTGTCCGGAAAGTAATCTGCCAAATGTCGGGTATCTATAAATTCAACTGAATTTTATTCTTCTCCAGATGATGCCAACATGGTTTGTGAAGAGCTCAAACCATGCATACTTCATACCACGAATGCTGGCGTTCACAGCATCAGTTCTAAATTTCCTAATTAGGTCACACAGCACTGGCTTATCAATGAAAAGGGGTTGAAAACTAACAGTTGTAAAATGTTCATAGAAGACAATAAAGTATTTTTTAATGAAAAAAGTAATATGAACAAGTGAGGTACATTCACCGCTGCGGTGAAGATGCCATATAGATTTTCAAAAGACGGACAAAGTACATCGGATCGGTTCCAGAATGATTCCAATCGATTCCCTGGGTCCGATTACCTAGAAAACGATTCCGCTATTAAAAGTGTTTATAACGCCTTCGGGAATGATCGGAGCGGTTCGTGAATAGTCGGAATCGGTTCCTTGTGATCCATTTTATTGAGTCTTACGCTAATATGTCTATATTTGTACCAATTCGGTCAATATTTGGGGCATTTATTGCATTTTCAAAAAAAAAACAAAATTCTTAATTTTTTTTGCCCCACTTCCCGTTTTCGGAACCGCCTTAAAATCAACAGGCATATGTATACCGTAAAGGTCTACCCCTGTTGTAAATTTCAAGTCGATCGGTCAATATTTTGAACAGATATCGCATTTAAAAAAAAAAAGAAATAAAAATGGCTTTTAGGCCGTTTTGCCCCACTTCGCGTTTTCAAAACCGGCTCCAAAACAATAGGCATATGTAGCCCTTAGAGGTCTACACCTGTTCAAAATTTGAAGTCGATCGGTTAATATTTAGGACAGTTATCGCATTTCAAAGGAAAGTAAAAAAATTGGTTGTTAGGTCGTTTTTGCCCCACTTGCCGTTTTCGGAACCGGCTCAAAATCAATAGGCATATGTAGACCATGGAGGTCTACCTCTGGTAAAAATTTGAAATCGATCGGTCAATATTTGGGACAGTTATCGCATTTCAAAAAAAGTTTCCAGACTTCCGGACTTCCGGAGTTCCGGACAGACGGAAAGTTTCTGGAAATCTCGAGATTCGGATAGATCCCAAATTTCAGGTCGATCCGATCAGCCGTTCTCGAGATACGGAGGCCCAAAGTCGCCGAGCATAAATGTATATATAGATTTTTTTTAAGAAAATCTATATAACAAGACTTTATTTGAATTTCTATAATTCATAAATTGATGACGTGTACGCCAACATTCGTGATATAAATTATAGTAGGTATTCAGTGTTTTATGGAAACTACTGTAATCGCCTTCCTATCCGTTTGGTAGCCGCTAACTTAATATTTTTGTTTTCCCTATATTAAAATATATTGATATATTTTAAACGGTCGTAAATCCCGTCACTGTGTTTTCTACATATTAACAAAGAAGTAATTACTTTGGGACTTACAACACACCGTAATTGCCCACTGTTATAAAAAATGTTTTGCTTAAAATAATCTACCAAATTCAAATTCAAATTCAAAACAATTTTATTAATAGTTAAAGAAAACAATGTATATGGTCCTCGCTCGACACTCGGTCCATTACCAACGTAGCATCCCCGCGTAAGGTGGCGACGGGGCAATTGTTACGTCGGGCGGAGCGGGGCCAGTCCGGGCTTAAAACTAAAACATTAACAACAAATACAACACCTAAAAAAAAAACATTTTTAAATTGTATAATAACTCCGAAAACGAGAAAACAAAGACGCATGCAAAAGCATGCGCCGTTGATATAAGACTTTAAAATAATGCAAAAAGAATATATAAAATTGTATAAATTTGTGTATAATAATTTTGAATTTTGGCAATGCTTCGACGAGCCAAACTGTCACAGTAAAAAGCTCGCCTCTAAACAATACTGAATTGGGAAGCGGGAATGTCCAACTCCGCTTATTTTTGGGTATTTAATGATATTTCGTGTATATGATAATGTGCCGCAATTTACTGATGGTTTGCTTATAATTTGGAATACATTTTTTTGGGGAATATTTGATAACAAAAACGAACAAAAAGAAAATAAGAGAAAAGTGAGAACAAAATTTGGAATTTTGGCGCCCCTTTTATAATGTGGGAGTGTCCTCCCATTTTGTGGGAAGACCGTGGTCTAAAGATGTTGTCTGAAAATTGGTAACGTTTGGTACGGTAATTTGTGTTTTATTCGAAATGGCGCGTTATACTCCCTTATTTGTGTAATGTTGGAGGTTAGTGGACAATCAGAGAGTTTAAATTCGTAAAATTCTTGTGAAGTATCTCTGATATAATCCACTATGGGTACAATGTCGTTGCAAAGTTGTCGTAATTCCCTTATGGGGGTATATCTTGTTGAGTTACTTATGAGGCGAAGGAATTTGTTTTATAGTACCTGCAATTTGTGTAACGTCGTCGCGCTCGCAGAACACCAGGCCGGCGCAGCATATACTAGGGCTGGTCTCACTATCATCGTATAAATTAATTTTTTATTATCCCTGTTTAGTCTGCTATTCCCCGCCATCAGGGGGTATAGAGTCCTGGACAGACAATAAACATTACGTATCGTCTCAATATGTTTTCCAAAATAAAGTCCTTTATCCAAAGTTACGCCTAAATATTTTACGTCTTGTTTCGTCTCAATTTGGCTGCCCCCCATCGAAATAGGTGTAATTATTTTATTATTTATTCTTTTTCTAGTGAAAACAATAGCCTCTGACTTGGCGACGTTCACCTTCACCTTCCACTTGGCGTAGTACTCCGACGCCTTTACCATGTGCGCCTTTATCAGCTGCCCAGCGGCCTGAGCATGGTGACTGTGACAGTATATGGCGGTATCGTCGGCGTACATCGCAAGCTTGGTGTTCGGGAACTGCGGAAAGTCGGACACATATATGTTATATAATTTTGGCGCAAGGACCGACCCCTGCGGAACGCCTGCTCTAATGTCCCTCTGTGTTGATAGAATTTTGTTCACTCTCACTCGCAGCGTTCGGCCGTGCAAGTAAGAGTGTATCAGTTGCGTTGCTTAAAATGATCTACCGAATCCAATGTATTATAATGACGTTATATGAATGAAAACGTTGTAAATTTTCAATTAATTTTTATACGAAGTAATAACGTGTTGGAGTCAACATAAGTATTGATACAGGCAATATCGTAGGTAATATATTAAACCATCATTCATTAATCATTAGTTGATTAATTCACTATTACTACCATTAGTAGTAATATTGTAGTTAAATGATGAGTCACTACCTTGAAAAGAAATAAAAAATCTGATTTCCAAGAAAACGGCGGTCTCAATAACTGATCCAAAACCCTTTTTTTCAAAAATAAACGTATCCCACATACTGGCCGTGTACATTCTCAGTTAAGGAAAAAGAGTTAAACATTGTTTGGAAAAGGCAGAGAAGAATAAAAGCTCATTATAGATTCAAATCCTCCAAAAACATGATTAGGCTGCTTATAATTAATTTTAAATGCTCCTTTGTATTTTATATGGGTTATCTCTATTTTTATAGAAAGTTTACTCGAAATACCCATACTAAGGCAGCTCTTGTCTAGTGCTATAGTTATGAAAGTCTGAACTCCTCACAAACGATTTGCAGTTTTTATACATTTCAAGTAAACCAAAATAAATATACATATAAAGACAGTGGTCTACAATGATCTTTATAACCTGCATTAGTTATAATCCTGCTAGCTTTTATTTATAGACGAGAAACTTTCATAATATAACATGAATTGCCCCAAAAAGTAATGTGTGAGTGAAATAAAGAGGAATATTTAGTTTTTAAAGTATCTAGGCTCAAAAACCTTTTCAACTGTCGAAACAAAAAAAAATACACTCGCAAGTTTATGACTCAGCTGTTCAATATGGCAAGATCAGTTTAATTTATCTTCTAAAACAGCACCTAAAAGTTTTACGCTATCGTCTTTAGTCACACTGTTATTCGCAGAAAAAATGAGTTTTTGGGTTTTCATATTGAACAATCTATAAATATAAACAATACGATATACAAAGTTGCATCTGGACTGGTAACTAGCATTATCCATTCCAACATTTGTAGAAAATACTCCTCCAAAACATCTGTGGTCATATTTTCATGATAGTTACCTGTTTTTTTTTTTAGGCTGACTGAGAGTGAACCACCTTCCACGAAACCATTACTACTACCGATATACGTGTTTATTAATCGTCTCCCTTTTCCTGAAGGTACCTTCAACCCTGATAGTCGATCCAAACATGCTTTTCACTTTCTTATTTTGCAATCTTTCGTCACAGTATATCCCGCATGCCTCGTTTATATAGTTTCATCCAGATAATAAATATTATTTCCTTCCGCACGGAATTATCCAATTGATGTTAGGTAGGCCCTTCCTCAAATTATTTCGATTTTGTCGATAAGAACTGAGTTCCTGCTTTTCCCAACAAAATCAACTATTGCAGAATTTGTTTTGCTGTTCTGTGGTAAATCGTTGTATTCTGCAAGTGCATATAAGATTTTGTTCAATGTTGGAATTTCCATTTTAAAATAAAATAAGTGTACTTTTCTGAAAATAACATTTTTGAAGATTTCATTGATAGCGGTTTTTGGCCTCCATAGAGTCATTGATTTCAAATCTTTTATACCTCTTTGCAGAACAAATTTCCAAGAAACCTGTCCCCTTATACCTGTATATTATACTTAATTACCGGATTAATATGCAATCCCTAAAATGGGGCAATATGAAAAATAGCTGGGGAAATGTGTATGAGCAGCTTTTAGGTAGCTTATTTATTTAAGGCAAAGTTGTAGAAGTTTAGAAGAATCTGCAATATACGAGAGATATCGGGGTAAACCATTCCTTAATATTTAAATCGAAACACGTTTACTGTGAGTTTTGAGTTTTCTAACTTACAAGATCTGAAGGAAATTTTATTTTATCAACAAATTAATTATTTTATTTTACGAGGAAGTAAAAATATGAAATTGCGATGAATTAAATGTAAAAAAAAGTAATCTCATTTATTAAATTATAAATGTATAACTATTTTATTACATCATATCTGTACTACCAATTAAATCTTTTTTGTGTGTATCTGTCCGTCCGCCAGACTGTCTCTGTAGAGTCATGTATATGTGTACTAGAATGATTGAGAAAAATAATTTGGCTGATTAGTACCATAAAATTTTAATTATAGATCGTTAGTAACTAGGTATCAAGTAAGCACAGTTTTATAACGAGATGAAAATACAGTTACGTAACTTACAATGTTTTGAATAGGTAATTTCGTTTAAGTTTTCACGGTGTATTATAGTATTTTGTTTTCATTTCTGGAATGGTGCTTTTTTGTTTTCCTTTATTCACACTTCCGCGCCATTAAGGATTTCCAAATTCTACATGTTGTCATAATTATGCAACAAAGTAAAAAATGTCCCAGTGGGTTATCCTTGAAATAATGATAGTGCATGCATTATTTCAAGGATGACGCACTTTTCTTGTAAGAATTGTTTTTGCTTTCATACTCACATGTATGTATAACGTGTGTTCCAAATTCGATACTCACCATTAGGATCTCGGAAACCATAAGAGCTATAAGGTCTGTTAAATGGGATAAGTTTTAGCAAATTTTATGCTGATTACAAATCTGTCAAGAAATCACGGCTAACTGAAATCACTTTGAGATTTTCCAAAAAAAACGAAAATGTTGTGATTTCTCTTTTTTGGCTATAGCCAAGTAATCCTTGGTCAGACAGGTTTTAAACTTTTACGTTTTTGGGACACTTTTTTGGAGACTAATAATTTGGTCTAGAAACGAATGCTCGATAGTCTTTTGTTTTCGAGATATCCAAAGTAACTTTCGATTTTCTTATGGCAGCTATATTGAACTTTTCGTTTTCAGATTGCGCTTAAAAAAAAGCTTTCAGACGATGTATCACATGCCGAGGAAAAATGGTTTTTCAAGGGACTAATTTAAGAAAAGTTATCCATTGCTTAACAGAACAAAATAGTAAGCCGTGAAAAATCAAACAGTTATTTTGATTTCAGGAATATACCAAATATTAACCATTATAAAAAATAACAGTTATTTTAAAGTTACCAGTTTGACATGTTTAAATAATTTTAAATTTTTGTTAAAATACTGAACATAATCGATATGGAGAAATTTTTTTAATAAGAGCATAGCTATTAACATAATAGATGAAATTATGGTAAAGAAGTAAGAAGATTTAATAAAACTGTTCCATATGACCTCCATTTAGCCGAATACATTTTTGGCGTCTAAGCCAAACTGAGCTGATTACTCTTCTGAGAGTATTGGCATTTATTGTGCCGAAAACGTCTCTAACTCTGTCTTCCAAAATATCGGTAGTTACCGGGCTTTCAAAATCATGTACTTCATTTTTCACCATACCTCACAAATAAAAATCAGGAGGGGTTGTATCAGGCGAGCGGGGAGGCCACAATGCTGGTCCTCTATTTGAAATTATGCGGTTACCAACATTTTCCTGCAATATCCGTCTAACATTATTAGTATTATGTGCAGGACAGCTATCTTGTTGGAACCACAATTCGTTTATTTCTTGTTCTGTAAAAAGCTGTCTTATCTCGGGTAAAACTTGATTATATAGAAGTTCCCGATAGGCTACTTCCGTTAAATTGTTGTGAAAAATGAATGGATCAATTAAATGGCGATCTAAAAATAATAATTAAGGAAAGGGTTATAGGCAGATCATAGGAATAGAATAGGAAGAGAAAAGGTAATACCTATCATGCCGCACGAAACATTGAATCCGAACCTAGTTTGGAATACTAAGTACAAATTTTTTTTGGGTTATTAGGTCCAATGCAATTAAAACACTATTGCATCAACTTGCCGACGTTTCGGTATAATTTATTACCATCCTCAGGGCACTGTAAGATATAAATAAATTGATTGTAGTTATTCCATAACTATATGGGTGATAACTTCTAATTCAAATAGTAAAGAAATAATATTGAAAAGTTAATTAATTATTTTATAACAGATTGTAGAAAACATGTACTTATTTTAGGCACTTCAATTATTATTTAGAATTAGTTATAGATTAGTGATATATAAAAATTATAAACAAATACTCACATTAAAATTTAGTGTTTCTCGTGTATAAAAAACATAATGGCAGGAACATACTTCTTAACTATAATATTGAGTTTATTGAAAACTACTTGGTATACCGGCGCATACAGAAATGAAAAATTTTTATATATTTCTTGAAATGTGTTATTCTCGTGGAGGCTGTGACACTAATGAGATTATTTTTTAGCACTGTTAAACTTACTGTAGATAAGGGATAAATAAGTGTTTGGGAACTAAAATGTTTGTTTATATAATAAGTAAACAAGCTTAAAGTAGAAAGGAACGAAAGATGTAAATAGGTTGATAATTTTAAAATATCTAATGTACCTATCATAAAGTTTTCATTTTATTAATTAGATTGAAATAACAAGAGTTTAAATTTTCAGTGTCTTTTCTTGAATTTACTGATTCGAATTTTTTTAATGTTTATCATTTCTTGAAATTTTCTTTTTTCTAGATTAGATTGTTTACCTATCACTGCGGTTTCGTCAAAGTTAAATTCATGATTTAAAAATTTACAATGTTCTACCAAAGATGTGATATTAAGCTTATTTTTGTTTTTGACATCTCTCATATGTTCTTTTTTCCTTGTTTTTAGATACCTACTTGTTTGACCTATATAACTTTTATTACAATTTTTACATGGTATTTTATATATTAAATTCGATTGTAAGTCTGTTGGTGTTTTAGTTTTTAATTTGGTAAAAAAGTTCTTTTTTGATTGTATTTTCACTTTTTAAAAGCTATATTTATTTTGTTTGACATGAGGACCTTTCTTAACTTTTCCGAAAGATTTTTTACATATGGCAGTTTGTAATAAAATGTTGGTTCTGTTAGTAAAGGTCTAATTGGTCGACTATTATTGTTACTCTGTAATATTCTATTGATTAATGATATCGGAAAATTATTTTTGATAAGATACATTTTAATTAGTTGTAAGTTTTTTTCATGAAATTGGGGACTGGATAAATTTATAGCTCTGTGTTTTAAATTCTTAATTATATTAAGTTTAGTTTTAAGCGAATGTTGGGAATTAAAATTTAAAAATCTTTTCAGAAAGATTTTTAAATTTCAATTCCCAACATTCGATTAAAACTAAACTTAATATAAAGAATTTAAAACACAGAGCTATAAATTTATCCAGTCCCCAATTTCATGAAAAAAACTTACAACTAATTAAAATGTATCTTATCAAAAAATAATTTTCCGATATCATTAATCAATAGAATATTACAGAGTAACAATAATAGTCGACCAATTAGACCTTTACTAACAGAACCAACATTTTATTACAAACTGCCATATGTAAAAAATCTTTCGGAAAAGTTAAGAAAGGTCCTCATGTCAAACAAAATAAATATAGCTTTTAAAAGTGAAAATACAATCAAAAAGAACTTTTTTACCAAATTAAAAACTAAAACACCAACAGACTTACAATCGAATTTAATATATAAAATACCATGTAAAAATTGTAATAAAAGTTATATAGGTCAAACAAGTAGGTATCTAAAAACAAGGAAAAAAGAACATATGAGAGATGTCAAAAACAAAAATAAGCTTAATATCACATCTTTGGTAGAACATTGTAAATTTTTAAATCATGAATTTAACTTTGACGAAACCGCAGTGATAGGTAAACAATCTAATCTAGAAAAAAGAAAATTTCAAGAAATGATAAACATTAAAAAATTCGAATTAGTAAATTCAAGAAAAGACACTGAAAATTTAAACTCTTGTTATTTCAATCTAATTAATAAAATGAAAACTTTATGATAGGTACATTAGATATTTTAAAATTATCAACCTATTTACATCTTTCGTTCCTTTCTACTTTAAGCTTGTTTACTTATTATATAAACAAACATTTTAGTTCCCAAACACTTATTTATCCCTTATCTACAGTAAGTTTAACAGTGCTAAAAAATAATCTCATTAGTGTCACAGCCTCCACGAGAATAACACATTTCAAGAAATATATAAAAATTTTTCATTTCTGTATGCGCCGGTATACCGAGTAGTTTTCAATAAACTCAATATTATAGTTAAGAAGTATGTTCCTGCCATTATGTTTTTTATACACGAGAAACACTAAATTTTAATGTGAGTATTTGTTTATAATTTTTATATATCACTAATCTATAACTAATTCTAAATAATAATTGAAGTGCCTAAAATAAGTACATGTTTTCTACAATCTGTTATAAAATAATTAATTAACTTTTCAATATTATTTCTTTACTATTTGAATTAGAAGTTATCACCCATATAGTTATAGAATAACTACAATCAATTTATTTATATCTTACAGTGCCCTGAGGATGGTAATAAATTATACCGAAACGTCGGCAAGTTGATGCAATAGTGTTTTAATTGCATTGGACCTAATAACCCAAAAAAATTTGTACTTAGTATTTAAATTGTGGTCTGGAAATTATTATTATACTAGTTTGGAATCTTCTTTGAGTAGTTACGTGTGGATTTTATGTGGCCCAGTGGTGATAATTGTGCTTGTTAAGAGGGCTAATCGAACCAGTGTTTGTAAGGTAATTTTTCAAAATTTATTTCTTCCATACGGTTTGGTCAAATTACACCAAATTTGGAGGATCAGTAGTTGAAAGTGTACTAGAGGGTACATCTATTTTAATTAATTTTCACTTTATGTAGGGAAAATTTATACTGTAAATATAAGTGAAATTTGGACGTGATTAGCTCCTGAATTATGATATCAATCGGTAAAATTCGAGGTAAAATTCATACATGTCGTCTAGAATGAATCTTCATAATTATGCTCAGCAAATTTCAAACTTTTATTCCGTACTATTTGGTTAAAATGAATTTTCTAAATAAGTATCTTTGTCACTAAAAATGGAGCAAGGAAGTGTTACCTCTATCGGGAATCGCATCTCAATGAAGTTGGTGAAGAAAACGTCCAGTGAAGGTATAGTCAAGAGCAAACTTATTCAGCGGCGCATGTATAAAAACTTTCTAGAGAGTGACACAGCTATCCGAAGCTTTTTCCCGACTAGGCCCCTTAAAGACTCCACAATTTGTAAAACGACTTTCATCAGTCTATATAACTCTCGATTGAAAATCAGGATGTTCTTCGCATTTCTTATTAAACCAACGACAAAATCAAGTCTTCCACCAAAACATCATTTTATAAAGCTTGGGCAATCGGAGGTTTGTACGAATGCTATTTATTTTGTTTTAATGTCTTCTATACAGTTGTCTTAGGAATATTTGTTTCGCCTGCAATTTGTCGTACTGATATGCGGGAATTATTGTTAACAACTTCGAGAATATTATTTGTGCGGTCCACATTATTAATTTCATACCGGTCTCTTTTATTACCAAAACTCCCGTAATTTAACAAATTGCTTACAATTCTTTCAAAAACTGTTCAATGTGGTTGCATTCTCTCCGGAAATGTTTCTAGATAGGAAGCCGATGCGTTTTGCAAATTTCTATTTACTTTTAAATAACATTCTAAACATGCCACTACTATTTAGTGAACAACTATCAACTAACAGTATTGCTTATTATTTGTTTTAAACCACGGCCTACTAAATTTTACTGAAAGTTATATGTGAATTTGGTCGTTTTTAGAAAAGCACTTTTCAAATTTTACTAATTACTAACAACTTTGCATGCAAGAATGCCCTTGATGAAGAGGATTTCTTAGTTCAAATTTTGAACATTTTATTGACAATTTTATGACAAATAAAACCTTAATGATCGTCTAAAAATTGATATTTTTAGAAAATTGTACAAATAAAGCCATTTACAGTAGATTTTAAGTACAATAGATAAACCACTTTCTTGTCTCTGGCTTTACAAAAACTTTTTGATTTTCCATGGCCTATTATTTTGTCTTGTTAAGTAATTAAATTAGTTTCATGAAAAATAATTTTTTCTCGGCATGTGATACATCATCAGAAAGCTATTTTTAAGGGCAATCTGAAAAACGAATATGGCTGCCATAAGAAAAACAAAAGTTACCTCGGATATATTCAATACAAAAGACTCTCGAGCATTCGTTTCGAGACCAAAATAGTAGTCTCCAGAAAGTGTCGTAATAATGTAAAAGGCTAAAACTTGTCTGACCAAGAATTACTTGGCTATAGAGCCAAAAAAGAGAAATCACAACATTTTCGTTTTTTTGGAAAATTTCAAAAACAGTTTCAGTTAGCCGTGATTTCTTAACGGATTTGTAATCAGCATAAAATTTGCTAAAACTTATCTCATTTAACCAACGTTGTAGCTCATACCGTTTCCGAGATCTCAATGGTGAGCATTAAATTTGGGACACACGGTATATAAATTAAAAAATTTTCACATGTCTTTTCCATCTACCAGCTTATTTTGCCTTACTTTGCCATTTCCTGGTATTGCGAAAAGGACCGACGATTACTTTAAAACCGAGGCATGTCCATGCATTATTGACAGATTCTAAAAGTAAACGCTTTCATTTTTTATTTTTATCCATACTGCGTGTAGGAAGGTTTAATGAAAGTTTATTTATAGTTACAAAACAGTTCCAGGCATAATTTAATAATATAAGTGGCGCCTTAATTAATTAATAAACGCAAAGGCTCAGTTTGCATTTCTCATTTCTCGAGCAACTTTCACAAGGTTAACGTATGAGAATGTGGGATCGAGTTGTTTGTCCCCGCTCAGATAAACGAATATGCAGATGAAGAATTAATCGACATTAAAACCACATTTCTCATTATTGATGAAATTAAAACCTTCGTTCCTGTCAGATATCACAACTAAGAATAACTCAAAGAATATTTTAAATATATGAAAGAAATTTGCTTTTTAATGTTTCAAAAATATTTTATTTACATCAATCCCGTTGCAGACATTATTTAAAATAATAGACAAACTTATAAATAACTCCAATATTGACAGTGACATCAAAACCCAACTAAATTTATTGATTAAAAATTGTATTAACCAAAATTATTTTAAATTTAACGGGGAAATTTATAAATTATTAGACGGATTACCAATGGGTTCACCCATATCTCCCTTACTAGCTGAAATTTTTATGTCCGATTTTGAAAATGTACTCTTTAATACAAAAAACGTTTTAGTTGAAAATATATTTTTCTGGACCCGTTACGTAGATGATGTGTTTTGCATTTGGAAAGGTACGGAAAGGCAGTTAAATAAATTCTTTGGTTTTCTAAATTCACTTAATCAGAAAATTCAATTCACATTAGAAATGGAAAATGACGAGGGTTTAAACTTTTTAGACATTAATATAAAAAATATCAATAATAGCTTAGAGTTTGACATTTATCGTAAACCTACTTGCACAGATACAATAATTCATAGTAAATCTAAACAATCATTGCAAATAAAAATGGCACCATTCCACAGCTACATACACCGTCTATTAATATTTCCATTAAGCGAAGAGAATTTTAAAAAAGAAGTTAACGTAATCAAAGAAATTGCGAGAAACAATGGCTATAAAGAAAACCTAATTGATAAACTAATAAAAAACAAATAAAAGAAAAATTTACGTAAAGAGTTTTATGCCGCTTCTTCTCAGGAATGCAATAAGAGATATAAATGTATTAATTATAGGCCTAAGATCAGCAACAGAGTTAGTAATAAACTGAATAAACTGGGATGTAGAACAATTTCAGTAAATAAAAATAATTTAGGTAAAATGTTAATTAATAATAAAGACAAAACTGAAAAGCTACAAAAAACAGGAGTATATGAGTTAAAATGTAGTGACTGTGATGCTATATACATTGGACAAACTGGACGAAATGTAAAAAAGCGATTTGAGGAACACAGGAAATCTATTGTAAACAATGTATATAGTACGGGCATGTCAACACATTGTATAGAAAACAGTCATTTTATAGATGTAAATAATGTCAAATTACTCCATTCGGAAAAGAAAGGAAAGAGACTTGATCTATTAGAACAATTAGAAATAAGTAAGGCTGTTAAGAATAAGAAAAATGTAACGAATGAACAACAAATTTTTACCGGCCACCATATATTAAATAAAATAATTTAGATTTTAAAAAATAAAGTAATATTCAACTTTTAAAAACATATTTTACAATAGTTTTATAGTAGGTACCAGATGTGGTTATATATAAGCAATGAACACAAATTTTACTGTTCAGTATTCCCTGTACTCTTGACAAAGGCCTAAAAAGCCGAAACACGTGTAGAGTTTCTAATAAAATATTTTTGAAACATTAAAAAGCAAATTTCTTTCATATATTTAAAATATTTAATGATGTTTCACAAGGAGCCAACCGCAGAATCAGTTCAGTGTAACTCAAAGAAAATGATTATGGGGATATTTAGGGATTAGAGATTAAAAAAAAAATTCTTTTTTGAAAGCGGTAATACTGCTTCTGTTACAGTTTTCTATTAAGATAATCATCGTTCTTTGAAAATTTATCAGGACTTGTCTTCTTTTTGTTAATACGTTTTATGTATGCGGTGCCAGTACAGTACTTATCACAAACACGACCTTCTTATCACCCCAAGGTCGGTCGTCTCGTATGTTTTCCTTCAAAACAAACTAGGAAGTTATTGTTTTGCCAGATGTCATTGATACGTACGCGGTATATTTATTTATGTGGCGTAAACAATAACCAAGCAATGACGTCATTGTTATTATAAATTATGTAACATGCATCTGACCACTACTAACTGCATTCCGTTGAATGGTAAAATGTAGCAAAGTTGATTTTGACTATGATCAAAAGATGCACACAATAGTGACGTCCTCGAGAACACTATACCGTGTGGGCTATTTTGGTGATACACGTATTGGAATATCGAAAACTATAAGAGATGGAAAAACTGTTAAATGGGGAAAGTTTTAGTCTATTTTGTTACTTTCAAAACTATTTTAGCTGTTGGAAGTTTTGAAATATCGTCGAAAAAGTTGCATTTTCTAATATCAGCTATCTCTTTTGTTTTTCAATATTTTTGAAATCCGTAAAAACATTCTCGAAGTAACTATTTTCACAGAATTTAGCTGTCTAATCTAATTTTAGGTTCAACGTTTCGATTATTGAAGACCTTCATCAGGTTCGTATTTTCTTATGGGCGCCATATTGGATTTTTCACTCATAAAAAATAGCTCGATTTTAGCTTTTCAACGGTGTATCACATATAGACAAAAAATGAGAAATTCTTGGAAAAAAAAACGAGACAAATTTGATAACTTTTGGAAATTTTAAAAACCTCGTGTTAAAGGTTATGAAAAAGAAAATGATAACCGTGACAACAATATAATACATTATTTCACCTCTAACTCAGCATCATCAACAAGGATAGGTAATAGAGAATTAGATATTCCTAGGACTACGATTCGAAGAGATTTGAAGAAACACAAAATCGTTCGTACAAGCAGACTACCGTACAAGGGCTTCAGGAAGACGGTTTTCCTAGAAGAATAGAATTTTGTAATTGGTATGTTGATAAATGCCAAGAAAATGCCAACTTTAGCAATAACATTGTTTGAACTGATGGAACATATTTTGATAACTGCGGTATCTTTAACAGGCATAATTAGCATTGATGGGCTACTGAAAACCACAGAACAGAAAAAAGGAAGGCAAACCAATAGTGGAGGATAGATGCAGCTGTGACGTTTCTTATCTTATAGCGCCATCTAATTCGATGGCAAGAACTAAATCAAATATGTATATTAAACAAATATCTTTCTCTGATAATAAATTATTCATTTATAAGGGCCGGATTTTCCATTTCCTGTACATTTATTTAATTAATAAATTCCGAGGAACAATTACTAAAATATTATTAATTACTGTTTCCATGGAATTTATCTACTAAATAAATGTAACAAGAAATGGAAAACCAGTCCTTAGAATGTAAATGGCAAAACAACTTAAAAAAATGTGTCCTCGCCTTTTAATATACAATTTCAAAATAAGAGTAGAAGGGAAAATAAACAGCATTTTAGTTAATATTATTTATTGCCAATTCACATTGCAACAATTACATTATAATTAATATTGTTACAGCTAGATGACAAATATTCTAACAAATTGAATTAAAATATATTAATAAACTTTAGTCAAACGAACTACCGAAAGACTATTACTTTACCTTAAAACAAGTATCACAATATTAAATATGTAGATATTCTTTTGATATCACTCGGTAAAATTAAAACGGTTGGTAGGCTTTTTTAATGTAACTAAATAATTTATCACTAAAAACAGTAGCATCAGAAGTCAATAATGAATTTCATAATTCTATCAAGACAAAAATTATCATTTGCTTTGCAGGTATATAAAAAAAGAAAATAATTGATCCTAAGAGAAAAATCAATTCCAATAGTAATGAAATAAATCATAAAAACATAACATTTTTTTCTAAGACAGATCGAAAAATAAATATATATATATACGTTCTTCCTGTAAAAAAAAAGTAATATTCTAAATTATTTAATTACTGTGTGCAGACTAGCTGCACTGTTTTAATGTCAAACAACATAAAATCAAAAATCATAAAATGAATAGAAAGTATAAAAAAATTAAATTATAAATAAACTTCTTATAGAGTGGTTCCTCGGGTATCATTGTTTGCATAAGATTCTACATGAAACAAAAAATATTCAATATTTACTATGTAATTTTATAATCTAAAATAAACTAGAAAAACACAAATTTTTAAATGTTAGAAATTAGATCAGAAATTGCAGGCAGCAATAATTAAAAAAAAAAGAAATGTACTATTTTCTAAGAATAATTTTTATGAGCAGAAAAAAAATTAAACGAGTGCATAAAATATATTGCTTAAGAAATACCTAAAATGCCCACAAAAAAAGTACTAAAAATTTATATCTACTATTTAAGACAATATATGACTCGAGACAAATTAATATACCAAGATATGATAGGTACCTCTATTAAGAATTAAATGTTGCTAGTTCTTGTTGATTTTGAAACATTAAATCTTTGTTATTACATACCGATCGTAGAATTACCTCTTTTCATCTCTAAAATCGATTCACCCCATTATCACTTTAGCCTGTATCATACGTCCTAAAACAAAATAAATATATACTTAAAGGATTATAGTAAATATTGTATTTTAAGGTCTAAAATCACTGTAAGGCAACCATCTTTTATGGAATTGAAATTAGTGCAGGTGTCGGACTGTGCTATACCATGCAAGCACACTTAAACAAGAAAATAAAAAAGGTTAAGCACCTACAACTCCAAACTAATTCCATTTGCTTACATGCTTACTGATAAACAATAGAATCTCTCATAGTTATTGACCGACACAGTTGCTTGCAGTTGATTTTGCCTGTCGATAAATTATGTGGAGAAGTGGGTATTTTCATTATAGTTGTTTATTTTATAAAGATGGCAGGAAAATATTTTTTATTTAAAAACTAAGATAAAATTACGTTATGAAAAAATCAATACCTACATAATGAGAATATTTCTCGATCAAATCAGGATGAACACTTTATCCAGTGTGGCAAATATAATACACACAAATCTGTGTTAATTTGTCTGTATAATAATATAAAAATAAATATAATTCAAACATAAGTTTGTAGTTATAATAGTGAATCGACTAGTTTCACATGATAGATAATAATATACTTAATGGATAAATGTAACTTTGCAACTAGTCACAGGCAGGAGTAAAAGGTGTAAAATATACATTTTAACATAATATTAACAATACAGATACTACGGATCAATTTTAGGAATATTAAAATATATTATTTTATCTACATATGTAAATTAAGTTAAATAGAATATTTTATTTATTATGTAAATACATGCAGTTTCTTCGTTAAACAAATTATCACATAGTTTCGTGTATAAAAATGTTACAATTTACCCCTTAAATACAGATAAAAGACAAATCCAGAATTTATAGAACTTTGAAAACTTCACCGGCTTTGTCATCGAAAGGTTACTGACCTGCATGACCTAAAATATTTAAAAGACAATTTCGATTAGAATTCACCATTTAAATATGGAAATTATTTAAGTCAGCGACTTAATCACTGATTTTTCAAAAGGACGAACTGAAGGTTTTGTGTATAATTTTTTTTATAACAATACATTAACCGGACAAAGGTATCTAAATATGTTAGAAAATCAAATTTTACCTGCAACAGTGCCAGAAAATCAATTTCATGGTGGTGAGATTAAAAACTTATTAAGAGTGACTTTCGGACTTATTTCCAATGATGGTCCAACATTATAGTCTGCTAAATCACCAGACATTACCCATTTGGATGTTTTTCTGTGGGGGTATGTTAAGAACGAAATTTATGAGTTTGAACCTCGTGAGACTGTAGTAGTGCTTGAAGAAAGAGCACGAGACCTATCGGCTGGCACTAATAGGAATACCATCCGTCGAGTGATCAATACTGTTTTAGAAAAATGCCAAAGATGTATAACCAAAAATGATCAACATTTTGAACATTAATATAAATAATTATGTTTTAAACGTATTTTTTTTGTCGTCAGATCTTTAACGTTAATAATATAGGCAAATTATATCATGAATTATTGATAAATTAATATTATATTTATTTTAATTCTCTAAGTTAGTTTTCATTTATAATTTTTATCACTAATTATTTAGAAAAAAATTTAGTTTTTTTATCAAAAGGTAGTTCTCTACTTACGTAACTTAAAGTACGTTCACTGTATTATATAATTTATTTTGCGGTGTTGCTATATCCAGTCGAAAAATTAGTTTTTATTGTTTTCATTGAAAAATGTCCCATTTTTTGTCTACAAGTGATACATCGTTGAAAAGCTAAAATCAAGCTCATTTTAATGAGTGAAAAATCCAATATAGCGCCCATAAGAAAAAACGAATGCCATGATGGTCTTCAATAATCGAAACTTTGAACCTAAAATCTGACTAGACAGATAAATTGTACAAAAAAAGTTGCTTTGAGCATGTTTTCACAGATTTAAAAAATATTGAAAAATAAAAAAGGTATACATGATATTAGAAAATGCAACAAACAACTTTTTCGACAATATCTCAAAACTGTCAACAGTTGGAATAGCTTTGAAGGTGGCTATTAGTTGGTAACAAAATAATCTAAAACTTTTCTCATTTAACCGTTTTTCTATCTCTTATAGTTTCCGAGATCCCAATATATGTATCTTCAAATTGGCCCACATTGTATACATATAATTCAACGAGCATATAATGATGGCCATTCACGAGGGTGAGGTTTCCGACACGAGGCGTGGCGAATATCGTAAAACACCCTAGTAAATAATACTCATAATAATACTAATACTAATAGTATTAATACCATTACTTGTAAGTAGAATATTACACTTAACAATTTTTGGTAAAATATCGCGAACTGCACAAACTTTGACGTTTCAACAATTTCGCGCTTTGACTGACATGTCATGGCATATTCGTTGAAATTTTTAAAAAATGTTTGTGGATACGTCGTCGTAGAAAGTTCTAATCTAATCAAAATAAAAAATTTGAGAACAGTGAACAATGAAATCATGGATACATATTATTTAATAGCCGTGGACAAAGATATTTTATTAGCACTCTCGCTAATCGCATTGTGTGTTAATCGTTCCGCCCGTAGATAAAGTATGTCTTTACTCACTTGTACCATTAATAAATAACTATTGCAAGTTTGACAGGTAATAAAAACGCGAGATAACAAAGTACATGATGATTTTTCTTGTCAAATTGCAAATCTCATATGATATCAATTGGATCATTTTATATATACAAGATATATAGGTACTACAAAAAAATTTGACATATTGTCCTGATATAGCGGAAAAAATTTGAACACAACTAATTTTTGGCAGAGATTACCAGATTGGTTTACTTTTTAATATGTTAAACGCTCTCAATGATCCCATGTGAGCTTTGAGTTTCCGACGCTATATTGGTACACAAAATCAGTTTTTTCGGAATATCATACGGTTAGAACTATCCGAAAAATTTAGCTAAACGCCCTACACACGTCGATATTCGTGCTTGAACTAGCTTTATAAACGAAAAGTCTTAAAAGTTAGAGACTAACAGTTTTTTTTTTTTTAATGGGGGGGGGAAAAAAAAAAGGGAAAAAAAAAGGGGTAAAAAAAAAAAAAAAAAAAAAAAAAAAAAAAGGCGGGGCGCGGGGGGGTGGGGACAGACATAAGGTAGGGCTTGCTTCCACCAACGCCCGTCCAAAAAATTTTTAGGGGGGGGGCGCCCCGCAACCCCAACCGCCCCGGGGGGGCGGGGGGGGACCCCTTTTGCCACACGAGGCGAGGATTGGCGTTACGGCAGCAGTTTCAACTTAGGTTGGACGATTGGGGGGGGGGATATCGTTTCGTGTGTAGGGCGTTTAAGAGTGATTCAGTCCCTTTTATTGTCTTTTGCCGCAGAAATTAGATAACGTTAATAATGTGCTGACTACACTCGTAGTCAACCGTGCGTGATCGCCAAAAAGCTTTTCCAGACGATATTACCAATGCAGTAATAACATTTTCCTTGGTTTATATGCCACTAGAAAAAATAAATATTGCGCAATATTACACCTCAACGCTTAGATATTTTAATAATTTTAATTATATCTCGAAGTGGTTTGTTATCTTTAATATAACTTTATATTATAGATTATATTGATATTACATCTCTGATTTTACTAATCTATAAGGTCCGCTGTAGTAAGTAAAATTGATACATTTATTCTATTTACTTGGTATACTATTATTTCTCTCTAGTGTATCTTAATATTTACACAGAAAAAAATTGACTTAAAAAATACAAAAAATAGCTCAAATCGAGAGTCTTAATCATATTTTGCATGCCTAATTAGATTCTGTTTTTTTAACAAATTTTAGAGACGGTATCGTGTTATTATTAAGATTTATACATAGAGTGTTCCTCAAACTAAAATTATGCTGACGTCATTTAAAACTACATATCATTGCAATGATTTTGCATTTTTTTCTCTAGTGTTTTATTTTTACTGATATGATTAAAAAACATTATCAGCAATGACTGGAAGAAAATTACAAAATGTCGAATATCAATATTTTACCCTTTAATAAAAGCGCTAATTTTACTTCAAGCTAGGGGTACATGTCTGCTTCTTTGTTTCGTATACCATTTTAATTGTCGTAATTTAATAATTTAAAATATTTTTTTAAAAAATTATTTTCACAAAACAGATCGGACCAATCAATTTGTATTTTGATATCCTTACTTTTTTATTATATTTATTTTTTTCAATTATATTAATTTTTTCTCATTTTATAATAATAAATATAATTAAGGTATTACTTGACTACATGACTCCACATTAAGTTATAAATTTACGAAATTTTAAGTGAAAACAGTTTTAAGATATTTTATTTGCAAAAGCCGACACACAATATTTTATTATTTTTTTTTTGGTAAATATGAGTTCAAATTAAAACCTATTTCAGTGCAAATCATATTTCTCCACATCTTAAATATTTTTTTATCTTTATCTTTATTCTTTGTCAAATAAGTTATATCTCTTCCTATACCGAAATTTAGTCATATCAGTCATTTACCTAGTTTATTTTCCCAGTAAATTACACGTAAAAACAAATCCTTAATTATCTTATTTTGTACTAATGTGATAGACAATAATTATATCTGGCCTGGTTTTTACACATAATCCATATTTACCTAGAATATTAAATTCAACAACGTATTGTTGTTGAATATAAAGTATGATTTCAGTAGAAGCGGAAAAGATTGGAATAGTTACAAAATATGTAAAAATAAGCTGGTTAAAATAATGCGGAATGCTAAATGTGATTTTTACAAAAAGGTCATTGATGACAATCAAAAAAAAAAAAGTAAACAAATGTGGAAATACCTGAAAAAGATAGTAGGTAACAAAAACGTAACTTTCAACAATTATTATAATAGTGTGAATTGTAACGGACCGCTATATAACCATGTTGATAAAATTGTAAATGTATTAAACAACTATTACATAGGCAGCATTGGAACTATAATTTCAAGTATTGATTCAAATAATATAAATAACAATGTATATAATCTTTGATCTATACCCCAATGTGATTGTTTAATGTCAGCTTCTTCAAAATAACTTTACAAGATCTATACAAATTCATTAGTAGCCAAGTTAAGTTATTCAGTACCAATGAAGTGAATTTGCAACGGATTGTTCTAAATCATCCACTATAGTACCAATTCCTATTATCGCTAATACAAATCGTGCTGAAGAGTTGAAACCAATAAATAAATGCCTCCATTTTGTGAATTTTGGAATTGGTAGTGTTTGATCAAGTCATGAATTATATAAATTCGAATAATATTTTATGTAGCTTTCAATTCGTTTTTAGGGAGAGCACACATTGTGAAATCGCCCTTCAATTTGTAATCACATATTGGAAGCATAAGATTGATCACAATTCAGGAAGGCATAGGTATCTGTGATGTATTTATAGACCTAAAAAGAGCATTTGAGACTATAGATCGCAATATATTATTACGTAAATTAGAAGAATATGGTTTTACAGGAATTGTATTAAAGTGGTTCAAAAATTTTCTTACCAATTGTTCCCAGTGCACAAAAGTAGGTGATACAAAGTCAGTGTATGAACTAAATAATTTTGGAGTTCCCCCAAGGAAGTGTGCTTGGTCCACTCTTATTTATTTTATATATAAATGACATGAAATGTTCTCACAAAATGTGAAATTCATCCTTTTGTAGACGATACCTTCATGTATTATGCCAATAGAGAATATACAGAAATAATATCCACTAGTAAATGAAGAACTTATATTGTTCACCCTTAAATTCAAACATATTTGCACATCCTGTATACTGAATTGAAGATAAAAAATCTAAAAATCGGTTGACCCTGCAGGCCATCCCTGAAACTTCCCGCTATTTTCGAGCTTAAAGCGCTCAAAAATATACGTATTAGTTAATTTTTGAGCTCTCCGAGCTCAAAATATTATACACATACATTTTTGAGCTCTACGATTAGGTGAAAAATCTCGAAGTTATATTAAAAAAGCACTTTTTTTTGTAATTTTTGAACTGCGATATCTTTTGAACAAATTAACCAATCGAGATACAGTTTGCAGCATTCAACGCAGTTTTTCAAATACAAAAAGTTATGTTTGTACGAAAAATCGATCCGACAAAAATTTTGAATGTTATTTCAAAAAAAACACTTTTTTTGCGAATTTTTCGTAATCGATATTTCTTGAACGAATCAACCGATTTTGATGCGGTTTATGGCATTCAACGCAGTTTTTTAAGTACAAAAAGTTATCTTAGTACCAAAAATCGATCCGACAGGCATTTTTAATGTTATTTCAAAAAAAACACTTTTTTTTGCGAATTTTTCGTAATTGATATCTCTCGAAAGAATTAACCAATTTTGATGCGGTTTGCGACGATTGACGTTGTTTTATAAGGAGAAGAGCTGATTAGATTTTGGAATTGATCGGTTCAGTAGTCTAAAAAGATATTCCAAAAAAAACAATTTTTTGAAAATTTTCTTTTTGAGATTTCTCAAAATCTACCGGGCCGAATCGGTTCTAATTCTCAGGAAATCTAAGTTGAATCAACCCCTTTAGAATGCCGCAAACCTCGTTTCGATCGGTCAAGCCGATTAAAAGTTATGAGAGGTTTACATACACCGTACACATACACACACACACATATACATACAGCCATACAGACACCATCGTGGGAATAGTCGGAATAGCTTCTTAGGACCTCAAAACGTCGAGATCTGACAAAAACTCGATTTTCGAAAATCGGGGTGAAACCAATAACTTCCCGATTTCGGAAAATTTTCAATTTTCTTAGCGGGAAGTTAAAAAAAGATAAAAACCAATAAATGGTCAAAACAAACCTATATTTATAAATTTTTTGCTAAAGTTGATATTTGGCATTTTATAAAGGGTGTTGCGCACTCTTTGGGACACCCTATAAAACAGGTCACCAAAAGATTTCGCACTCTAGGATAATTCGGTTTCGGTTGCCTCTCATAATTATATCATATTCTTTGAGTGGCTCTAATTTACACCTGTATCAGACGCTTCATTTTGTTCATCATTGTGTCCCATTTTAATATCTAGGGTGTAGGTAATGTACATCATAAATTTAACGGCAGATTCTGCGAATACCACTCTCGATCAAGTAACAGTAACAGTAATAAAATAATATAAATAAATATTAGGTAAAAGTTCTATTCAAATAAGAAATAAAATGGAAATATAGTAACTACAAAAATTGCTAAATATTGTTTTCTAAACTTTTACATACACTTATCACGGATAGGTATGTCTTTTAAACAACTACTTTCCTGGAAATTTATCATAATAAATATTGGATTATAAATGATAATATACACATCATGTTCATTACAACTGACATATTAATGTTATTTTGTTAATTGGTACAGTATCAAAGTTTAGTATTGTATATATCATGCTATTTTTCGTGCTTAACAAAATTTCAGGATTATATAAAAATAAAAAAATATTTTGATCCAACTAGATAATTAAATTAAGTTCCGGTGAAGAAAAAATAACAATATGGCTTTTCGAATGCAGAAATAGTAAAACCAGGTAGTATATTGTATTCAGAATGGATGAATTCAAAAATATGATTATTTTTATCCAATGAAAACCGATTGGTCAAAACCACTGGTTATAATTTCATTACACCCGAAAAGCCCTATAGTATATCAGAAAATTTAAACCGAGAATGAATTGATTGAGAGTGGTAATCCCAGGTTAACTGACGCGACAGAGATATACAATTTATTTGTATCACAGAAATAAACAATAATAATCATATTTATAAATACATAGACAACCACTTCTGTGAAACTGTAAACAAATAGGTGTGTTTATTATAAACAAATGATAAAGATATAATCTTTGTTTTTTTATTGAATTAACTATTTATTAATTAAATTATGTTGTACAGGGTGATACAAATTCGATGAGATTACACGGCATCTCGGAAATTACAATAATTAGAAAAAAGTGAGAGCATATTTTCGAGACCGTTTTTTTAAGACAAATTCCATGGCATAACCAGATTTTGGTGGTTTGTTTTTACCTATCAAACTGATTTTTTTACCCAAATAAATTACGTATCACATCCTTTTTATTTGAAAATATAGAAAAAAGACTTTCATACAAATATTGATACATTTCTAGTAGCTTTTGTAGTTTAGAGGTTATGGCATAAACATACGTTTAAATGACCAAAAATTGATTTTTTTTGCTTTCTAACAATATATCAATTATTTCCACAAATAAGATAAGTCCAGAGGATTTTATACTATTACATTATATTTTTCGAGAATCAGATGGCTATGTAATCTTCATTTTGTGTAATTGTAGTTTCCCAGATATCTTATAATCCCATCGAATATGCCTCGTATTTGCCCTCGGTGTCCTAGTAAATTCAGTGAGGTGATAATTATTTCGAACAAACTTCTTTGGAAGTAGTCTGGGATGTCTTTGAGGCCTCTTGATTTAAAATGAGAGGGCGGGCCATCATGTGGGCAAACGTAACGTAATTCCTTCTTCCGGTGCTTAAATTACATACCTGTGCCAGTTTTCGTTGATTGTTATATTAGGAAAGTTATATATTATTTCAAAATGATTTGCAAGAACAAACATTGCAAATAAACATGCTAACAGGTAAATATCACAACATGACGTATAATTTTACGCCAGTATAGCAATATTATGTCAATGATGAATAATGATTGATGTTAGTTCACTGAAGTGCATTGCGATGAAAAGCATTAAATTTTTTACAGTTATATGACCATATGCCTCACTGCTATGTTATCGAAGTGGTAGAAAATAATTAAAAATTGAGAGAGACGAAATAACCATAACCGGTTGCTTTTACAAACGATTCAGTTAGCTGCTTCAGTTAATCTGTTGGCATGTAACACTGAAATGGAGTATAAGAAATTATCACATTACGCTACTGTTACAGGTTCACAACCTTCGATAACGGAAAGTGGAAGCAAAATAACTCGACGGACGGGATGGAAGTCTTTATTTTTTTTTTGTTTTTTAGTACTCGATTTTGAAACTGGATTATAAATCAAATTTAAGAGACTGTTTAATGTATAGGGTGTCTATAATCGCATAGACATAAAACCACCTCAGATATTTTAAATCAAAATAAGATTTAATTAAACTTACCTACATATACCGGGTGATCACAGGATATTAGGACATCCGTAATGTCAATCCTATATCTGCTGTAGTTTTGACTGCGTGATAAAAAATGTGTTAAAAAAATTAAACTTCATCATTGGGTATCTCGAAATCTGTTTTATTAATACATTGATGTACTACCTACCTAGAAATGTCGGCTCATTATACGTTAGGCTTGAAAGCAATGGGTTCCGAATTTGAATCCTGGCTAGGGCATGGATGTATAGTGGCGTTTTTAAAATATCGAGGCGGTAGCATAGTTGACTAGAGCATTGTGTGGCAGAACACGGCTAGATACTGTCTATATTTGCTGAGTGCGAATCTCAGCTGCGGCACCTGACAAGTGCCGGAGAGAATGGTTGTTGTGTATGTATCAGTTCTGTTTAAGTGATGGAATAGCAATGTGCTAAATTCCACCAGGACGTTAATGTAAATAAGATTTAAACAATATTTGACGTATTCTTTTGAAACACCCTGTATAGGTAAATTTAGTTAAATCGTTTTATTTTGACCTGAAGAATATAAGGTTGTGTTCATGCAATTACTAGAAATAATAACAACATTGACAACGTCAATTAAAAAAATAATACTAATACATATATCATGTTTGAAATAAAGTGCATTCTCATCAATTGTGATGAAGGAATATTTAGTTTTTATTCATTTTTTAATTTAATGGTGGCGATAGTCTGTCGAACTATCACCAACACTTTCAACTTTAAATTGGTACAACGTTGTCTGTGCTATTATAGATGCAATCAATGATGCGTCTCCTTTCACTAAAGTAAATATTCCTTTGAATCATCCTCTCACTTTTCTGCTAATGAGCACGACGATTTCTTGGCAAAAAATAAGCAGGTCTTCACGCCCTCATAATACACGGAACTATCAATAATCTGTTGCACCTTGACTACTATGCAATATTGAAAAGGAAAATGGAACAAAATTCATTCTGTATTTGATTATATATATACAGGGTGGGGCAATAGTGCGTCGGACCTCGATATCTCGAGTTCTACGATAGCTAGAAAATTTTTAAAAAATTGCGAGTAAGCTAGATAAAAAAGTCTATAACTGGAAATTATTTTCGAACATACAGGGCGAGCCAAGACGAAATTACAGGACTAAGTGTCTTTTTTTTAAATGGAATACTATGTATATCAGTACATTTTTTGAAGCTCTTTCTAGGCTCTATTCATTCCTATATTATTATTGGCTATCTCCCAACCACTTTGATGTAATGAATTTTTTTTGTTGAAATAATGCCATCTGCAGATGGATATTAAAAAATCACCAGTCACAATTATGGGTTTTAAGAAAAACTTATGTGAATACCAGTTACGAGACATCTAATTAATGTTTTTGAATCATTTTCATTTCCTAAAAATGTACAGGGTGGCCAAAAATTAGTATTCAATTAAGAACTTTTAAATTGAATTTTCTCAATTTTTTCAAATGGAACACCCTACCCTGTATATTTTTCAACGATGTGATGTAAAAATGAAAAACGAATATTTTTTGTAAGTACTTCCCTATGGCTAATTGCAACCATTTTCGTTTTATATATAAATAAGTGTCAAATTCAAGGATAAATTTAAAAAAAGAGGTTCCCTCAAATAATTCATTGGAAAAATTTATAATAGGTGTTCGACGTGTTGCTCATTTTAATTAACACACGTCTTTATGCAATTTTGAAATGAGGCCATTTAATGGGACCATTTCCATTGAAATGAGTAAATAGTATTTAACCAGTCCTTTACTGTAATGTTTTTTTGTACATTTTTTTGCTGTTTTCGTTATTCGACAAGCAATAAAACCTCAGTTTGGTATAAATTGTCGTGTACAAAGGAGCATTTATCACACTTATCGGTTGTTAGTTACAATTTGTATTGAATTTAAAATATTTGGAATTTTACAATATGAATTTTAATAAAGCGGAACTTGTAGACATGACTTTTGTTTTGGCGAGTCAGACAGAAATTGTTTACGTGCCAATAGAATTTATCACCAACGTTATCCTGAAAGAAGGCTTCCTGATGTTAGCAGCTTCCAAAACCTTCTCGATAGATTTCTGGAGACTGGAAATGTCGAATATAAAAAAAGCGAAAGAATAAAACGTGTTGTGAACGAAGAAAATGAGTTTTCTGTGGTGCTGGCAACGGTTGAGAATCCCCATGTTAGTCAAAGAGAAGTAGCCTCATTAGTAGGAATAAGTAGAAGGTCTGTGGGTCGAATCTTAAAAACAAATAAGTTACATGCATATCATATTCAAATGCACCAGGAATTATCTGGTGACGATTTTCAAAAGCGCCTACAATTTTGTAATTGGGCAAGTTGATGTCAACTTCTTCAATAATGTTTTAATCACTGATGAGGCAACTTTTCATAAAAATGGATTTGTTAATAGGCACAATTTCCATTATTATGCTTCGGAAAATCCTCACTTTTTTATGCAAGTTGATAACCAACACAGATGGTTTATAAACGTTTGGGGAGGAATTATTGGAGAACATGTAATAGGGCCACATTTCTTTGATGGTACATTGATTGGAGCTATTTATCTTCATTTTTTGGAAAATTATCTGCCACAATTATTGGTAAATCTCTCTGGAAGAATTCGAAATAGGATGTGATTTCAGCAAGATGGTGCTCCACCACATTATTTAAATGCAGTTAGAGACCACCTAAATAATACCTACCCTCATCAATGGATTGGAAGAAATGGACCCACTAAATGGCCTGCTAGATCCTCAGATCTTACAAAAATGGATTTCTTTTTATGGGGATACGTGAAAGAAATTGTTTATAGAGACACACCAACAACAGTGCAAAATATGAAGGAAAGAATAATAACTGCCTTTAGATCTATCACACCGGCAGTTTTAGGAACAGTGGGAACCTCATTTCAAAAGCGCATAGAGATGTGTGTCAATCAAAATGGCCAACATGTGGAACATTTATTATAATTTTTTCTACTGAGTTATTTGAGGAAACCTCTTTTTTTTAAGTTTATTTTTGAATGTTGTAATTATTGCTCAATAAAACGAAAATGGTTGCAATTAGCCATAGGGAAGTACTTACAAAAAATGTTCGTTTTTCATTTTTACATCACATCGTTGAAAAATATACAGGGTGTTCCATTTGAAAAAATTGAGAAAATTCAATTTAAAAAGTTCTTAATTGAATACTAATTTTTGGTCACCCTGTACATTTTTAGGAAATGAAAATGATTCAAAAATATTAGTTAGATATCTCGTAACTGGTATTCACATAAGTTTTTCTTAAAACCCATAATTGTGACTGTGGTGATATTTTTAATATCCATCTGCAGATGGCATTAGTTCAACAAAAAAATTCATTACATCAAAGTGGTTGGGAGATAGCCAATAATAATATAGGAATGAACAGAGCCTAGAAAGAGGCTTCAAAAAATGTACTGATTATATAGCATTTCATTTAAAAAAAGGCACTTGGTCCTGTAATTTCGTCTTGGCTCGCCCTGTATGTTCGAAAATAATTTCCAGTTATAGACTTTTTTATCTAGTTTACTTGCAATTTTTTAAAAAATTTCTAGCTATCGTAGAACTCGAGATATCGAGATCCGACGCACTATTGCCCCACTCTGTATATGATTTCAATTATTATCACTTTTCAGTCAGTCACTGAAGTTTGGAAAAAATATCATCCTGTGTAATTTGTAGGAAATTAGTTGATAATGAATTTTATAAAATCAAATGTCAATTGTAAGAAAAAAGGATTGGTATGCAGTACGACAAAAATTTCACCTCATTTGAAAACACGTTGTGAGTAGGGTATTTAACCAAAATTAGCTCTCGTGTAAAAATATTTCCAGCCACATAGGTACTACCTACCTTAAAATAAATTTCCATACTGTACTTAGTTCAAATTGTTTCATACGTCAATGTTTTCAAATCAATGAAAGAAAGGTTTCTTTTAATTCCAGAAATTTTTTGGTAATATTTAAATCGTTCAATTCAAATTTATCCATCTCCACAATTAAGAGTTAGTAGGCCAAAATAGTTATCATCATTAATACTGAAAATTTCAATTAAAATATTAAAATATTGTGTACTTAAATTTTGTTAAATGCTGTTTTCCTTTGAATTGGGTTACGAAATTGTATCAGGTTTATCCCAATAAATACAATAAAATGATAATTGAAATCCAGGAAAATATAAAGCACCACTTCGTTCTTTAATTTTGTACAATTGTCAAGGTGTACCATAATAATCGTGAGTAAATTGGTAGAAAATACAGTAGAATATGCCATAAAACAGGTATATTAGCAAACGAATTATTCTTAAACGTGTTAAACAATTTAAATTATTGAATTCTTGCTAACTGCGAAGGAAAATTTAAAACTTGTTTTTAAGTAAAGCGTAATTAAACAAAACAAAATGCGACATTGCAAAATTTTTTTAAGTGTCTGACACACGTGCGAGATACAAAATTAACAAAATATATTTATTATTGCATCATTTTACTTAAAATCGTAGATAATACAGGTTTCGGCGCGCAGAAAGCTTAAAGAAAACTACTATTATTTTAAAATTTGACATTTTTGCTGCATGTCATTAACTTTCTACTTTTGCGAAACCAGTTGTAGCAATGGCTCCTTCGGCTGACATTCTTGACAGAGAGCGCGCAGATGGCAGGCTATTGCCAATAAATCTTGAAAAGCATAAAAAATGCGATATTATGTATAACCAGTAACAAACAAATTCATTGTAATAAAGAGACGAAGCATATTGTCCAAATAAAAAAATTTAACTAACTGCGAACAGATTTTTCTTTTAAATAACGGTCAATATAGATTCACGTTGACTTATCTATCTAATTTTCGTTAAAAAGAAAGCACGTATTTTTGATATCTGGTGACTTGTACACTTTTCAAAATATTTATTGTACATACAACCATTTAAATTAAAGCAAGCCATATATTGTACCTATTAATAAGTGGACGTTTATGGGGTCAAAATACATACAAAAAAGAAGGATTGTGTCGTATACCCCAAAATGGAAACAACAATGCAACTATGGATACCGGTATCTCGAAATTATTATACATCATCAGCACAGCCTAGTTTTTATTGTTTGTCTATTCCAAGGGATCATTTTCTTAGAGCATATATCAGTCGATCGTTTCTTGTGGTTACCACATGCTCTTAAGACTCTAAATTTCTTAATTGGTAAATGAGTAAAATGGCACAGAATTTTCCCTATGAAACTTGACCATATACAGGGTAGGTACGGCATTTATTACTGACATGTTTTAAAATATTATTTGTGCTTAATACTTAACATACAGATACAAGAAAGATATATTTTTTAAAGCATATGCAATTTTTCGACGTCTGTTGGAATATGGGTATACAGATACCATCGCACTATGTGCTTAATTTGTTCGATGCTAAAAGCATAATAAATAATAAAATAATAAAACAATAAAAAATGTATCTAGGGCGGCCTCACGTTGTTTTTTGTTACATTTGGACAGTTCAAAAACATTATTGTCATCAAGGTGTTTATAAAATTGGAAAAAAGAACAATGGTTTCCCTGGCTTGCGTAATATCGTGTGTTTTGCGTTAATGTATGTATACATTAAAACTGAACCAATCACGGAAGTTCAGAGACGATGTCGCCTTCAATTTAATGTGCGTCGGCGTGGAAGAATGCTTCCATCAAGAAACATGATTTTGAACTGGTACCAACATTTTCGAAACAAAGGTACCGTTAAATCGAATCCCAGGATTCACAGAAGAACAGTTCGTACTCCCGAAATCATTGGGTGCGTTCAGCGAATGCAACTGATGAGAATTAGCGCTCAACCCGTTTATTTATTATTACTATTAACAATTGTAATGTCGCTCAACGGTCTGGAAGGAAACTGTGCTGGCTAGAAACAGTGGCGGATTTGGGGAGGCTCCCCCCTAGAGCTTTTCACCTTAGATGTTAGATATACGGAGAGATCAGATTCTAACAGCGATTTTATCTAAATGATTAATAAAATTAGAATAGTTTCGGCATACATATTATCCAAGTATTTTTATATTAAAATTTTATTATATCTAACAAAAAACCTTGAGTTTTGTGTGTACTATGTACATACAAAATTCACTATACGTTATATTGTATATAACGCATACACTGGTTAATATTATGTTATCATATAACACTACATAAAATAGGTAAATATTACTAAATGTAGTCTTGACAACATCGCATTTCGCATTAACGTATCATTAGCTCTCGGATTGCATGCTTTGTTTGAACGCATTCGACTGAATACGTATAAATGCACGCTTGTCAATTGTTTTCGTTGGCTTCCGCTTGCGGCCAACGTTGACTCCAACAACAATCAAATAATAATAGGCATGTCCACAAAAAAATGTATATGCGTTAATATTAGTTAAAATGATACATTAGAGCCTATTGCCAATATCTGAAATTTATTTTGAAATATGAAACAATCATACTCGTAACAGCAGCCGCAGAAACTGCTTGCGTTTTTTGAATCCAATAAACACGCTTGCTGGTTGGACTGACGTCACACGCTCGCAGCTCAACGGCTGGCGCGGCGAGAGCCAATGTACGTACAACGATGGCAGAACGAAGCCCATAGTAGGTGCCATTATTTAGAATGTTATGATTACATGGTTTAAAAGGGTTCATGTTTGTTTATTACGTGATAAAGAAATGGAAGAAGATTTTCAAAAAGGCGATTCGCACGATTTGACAAATTAATGTACACATTATTTTGGTGTCTAACTTGATGGTTTTATAAACAATGTAAATTGCATTTTGCAACATGTAACAAGTAATCAACAATAAATAGTATTTATGGAATACATAGATATTATTAGATGCCTACTTATTTTATAGGCATAATAACAGTTCTATGTGTTACATGTATACAAGTTGTTTCAAAAATAGTGTTCCAAACTTCTACAATACTAAGGACCAAAATAAGCAAAAAAGTTCTTATGGGCATGTGCCCAAAAATGAACAATTTTAAAGATCCAGGGTGTGTAAAGTATTGCCAGAATTATATTTTTTGTTTTTCAGAAACTATTGGAGAAAAAATTGCAAAACTTGGGATGCAAGCCAAATCCACTGAAATTGCAACTGCTTCTAAATGTTATTATTATTATCGTATTTATCTCCAATAGTTTCTGAAAAACATAAAAATAGACTCTATACTAGAAACGGTTCATTTAATTTCTGTAAGAATTTTTCCCCTTATTTTGACCAATAGCATATTCTGTAGAAATTTGGCATACTACGTTGAATACAACACACATAGAACTATCTTATTATGTGCCTTGGTACGGTTACAGATATTTTATATGGACTTAGTTGTATTTATGCATCTAGGAAAAAAGCATCATTTTCTTGCCGATAAATTTCTTTTCATACACTTATCCACACAGGGAAACGTGTTCTGTGTACATCGGATACTGAGTTATTATAACTGGCGCAGTTAATTTACTTTATGGATATAGATTGATGTAAATGGACATTTCACTGTGTTATGTGCAACGAGCCAGCGAGCATGTGGCGTCAAACCTCTAGCCTCTGTCTTGGGAACGTTTTCTAGTTGGAAAAAGTTCTATTGCAAATACGTTCCTGAAAAAGTTAATTTAATTATTTTCATTGTTACAGTGATTTATAATGTTGATAAATCTATCATCTTCAGCTGAATTCAAAAGTTTGTGGACAGACTTATTAGGAAATATGCAATGAACGGTTGTTTTAATTCACTACAAATGATGATTTCATTTTAATACACAAAAAAATCCAAATTTTAGGACCCAATGTTAGTCAACATCTTGTTCCTGGGGTGTACAAATTAACCACACTCTAGAAAGAAAAAAAATCTAAGTTTTACTACTACTATCCCCCTAAACATTCCACTGTTGCGCCGCCCCTTTAGCCAAATCCTAAATCCGCCAGTGCCTAGAAACAGCGTAAAATTTGTCGCTCACTACGATGAGCAGCAGTTTCCAGTTAGCGCATAGTCAACCGTTTCGGTCAGTAAACTGCTGCCGGTCAACCTCCCAACCACAGAACAACTATATCCTAATATTCCTAATATCCTCCCAACGGTTGTGTTCGTTAAACGCGTCCATCGAAAGGCGCGCGCCAATATCCTTTTGGCTTGATGACGGTCTCGGATGCTAGGGCCAGACAGGACTATTGCCTTTTTACCCTAGTCATCGCTGTAGACCTGGACCGGCCTCGTGAAGGGCGGGTTACCTTACTTTATTAACGGCCCCGTTCGGCCAACCTCCCTGGGTCCTGGCTGATGAACCCTGCTGGCTAGGGCCTCTTCTGGCGCTCTTCTGTCTTCGTCTTCTTTCTTCGCCAGCTTGTCACCCCCGGGGGTAGTCATCTGTCTGTCAGGGACTGTGCGGATATTTTGTGACTTGGGATTGACTGCCAGTACATAAAGTGTCAATTGACCCATTGTCGTCTGGATCATCGGACAAGGTGAGGATGAACTATGTAGCTCTAGGAGGTGAAGGCCTAAGTGCTTTCTAGCACTTTCGTCCTTCACGGAGCCAGGGTGACAACGGATACTGGTTGGCTTACTGACCAGCGACCGCAAGGTTTGTGGGAAGGTGGTTGGTAATGTCATGTCTTTTCCGTGGTTTGGTCCATCTGTAAGGAAAGGATTAGTTATACTCACCCGTTATCCAGTAACTGTACTTTCGGCCTCTTGTGCCTTGGTGCGTCGGCCGGATCATAGGAGGTGGCCTCCCTGATCAGCGGGTTCCTGTGCTCCTCAGCTAAGGTGTACAGTTTCTTCGCTCTATCCCGGACCATCGAAAGGGTGCGCTTACCTATATAAAGAAGTCCAAAGCGCTCTGCAACCAAGCAAGCACAGGCGCAGGCGATGCAATTATCCAATCGCAGTCTCAGACTAATTTTTCATAAAGATCTTGGAATGCACCCTTACAAAATTTAAATTGTGCAAAAACCCTTGCCAGCAGATTCTCTAACAAGTTCAGTTCAGTTCAGTACTCATTTTGCAGCATAATTGATGAAAATGCCTTACTTTGATTCCTATTATTCCCTCGTTTTTTTCAGTGTAGACATTGTGACCAAATGTGATTTCTTTGTTGTGAAATTATGTAATTTTTTTCAGGCAAGATATTGCATTGAAAGAACCCTTTGAACTAGCTAATAAGAATGATTTAATATAAACTTATTAAAATGTAAGTGTTTTGATATATTAATCAAGTAAAATTTTTGACAAATAAGTACTCGCAATCTTATGAGTAAAAAACCGCTACCAATTACTTGGGGATCAGAACTTCCTCACCGTAGTAAAACTCGACGTGTGGTTGAGTTTATAATAAAAGCAATTTTTGACGTTTCCAAAAAGTCACATTTTTTGACGTTTCAAAAAAGACACATTTTTTGACGTTTTAAAAAGTCACATTTTGACGTTTCATAAAAGTCACATTAAGGGGTGAGGAAGTAATTAGCTTCAACATAATATAATAAAATAATTGTATCGGGTGTTCGTAAAGTACACAGTATAAATTCAGGAGTTGACTGTTCCAAAATGCATCGGCTTCAAGAGTATACTCCTTAGGATCCTTGTAAATTAAACGGGGCGTGTTACAAATATAATATAGAATTTACGGTAAATTGATTTGCTCATTACTCATTACATATAATTAAATTAAAATGTAAAAATTATTACCTTGGATGGCTATTTTTTAAACATAAATATTTATGCCTAGGTTCTACATTGAAAAACACGCAAACCTTGAATCCCCATCTGAAAATTATCAGTTCAATAACTGCGGTGAAAAAATAACAATAACAATTAATTTACATTGTAATTGTGCAACTAATTTTATGACATAATTATATCTTTATTTTATGAAAATAACTAATAAAAATAGTAAATACAAGATATTAGTATAGCATCAAGGTTTCTCGTGGTATTGTTCAGTGTTGTAAAAAAAAGTTAAAAACCGTTGCTAAACTCCAGTATTAAATTGGTACAATGTTATACATTATAGGTATATAAAATTGATATTTTATCTCGCTTCTCGGCTCATCATCTGTATGCCAAATTTTAAAAGCATATCTAGCCGTCGTCTAAATTTCATATTTCATAACCTAAACAAACCCTGTGTGTTGTTTATTCCCATCAGTACACATGCCAAAAATGGTATCATTTGCTTCAGATCTAAACAAAAAACAAGCAACAAATTCCGTTACTATTACGAAACTCTGACCCAGTTACTACGTCTAATAAATGTTATCTTCGATAATTTTATATATTTTCGGCATGCAATATCTTAAGACACGTCATTAAAACACGTCTTTGAAATAGTAATGAGTGCTTTTAATTTTTATAATCCAACCGCCGCTTTCTTTTATCATTATATATTATTATTTATGTTGCGTCAAATTGGCGAGGAAAATTGAAACAAGTGAAAGTGGTTACGTCACGAAGTTGTCTGAGGTACCTACACGTGACTCCAACGAAGCAACCACACACCAAAACAGTTAACAAGCTTAAAAAACTATGATTCGTGAATCTTCTATTAGTTGTTATGATGTCGATGACTCATCGCCTTCACCAAGGACTGCAAGCGGTACCCTAAATGGTCAAATAATAAATAATTAATTGTTTAATTGTTACGTCACGGTGGTAACTGTATTAAGAAAAAGTTTTCCTCTGGGAATTATGGATGCATGTAAGATTTAGACCAGCAAGGCACAGAATGCATGATAATTTTGAAAAAGTATGTTAGAGGCTTGGGTTAAGAAATAAAAAATCAACCCGCAGCCAGTTTGCAGAGGTTTAGGCGGTTTTTTACTGGGTAAGTACTTAAGTAGGTATCTCTATTTCATTTCTACATACATTGATAGAAAAATAATTAAAACACATAACGATAGTCAAGTTTTCATCAAAAGAAAACGCCATTAACTTCACAACAAACTAACGATGTGAATTTATGAAATTATGAAGTCACTGTGCGTTGTATTGGGAAATAGTATGCAAAATTCCAAACTGTGAGGTGTATATACTAAAACTTGTTTTAAATTTAGTCTGATGTACTTACCGGATCTTTCGTCACTGAAGCAGTGACGGATGGATAATGAAGAAGTGATGGAAATTATTTGCAAATGTAGCAAAACATTCTGTCTCCACGTTTTCTGAAATTCATATATATTTCCCGCTTCAAGTGTGACTATGAATAATGATTACAGCGAAACTTATTGCATAAAATAAACGGAATCGTGAGGCGACAATTTAGATAAATGTAACTTTATTAATTTCGTGAATTTTTTAAAAGGAACTTACCAGATATTTAGATTAAAGACTAACCCAAACAATTAAACACGGATATTGTTCTTCTGATCAATAAATTGATTCATATTAACCCCGAGGAATCGAAGATTTCAATCTTCGAATCCTTCCAATCTTCCGAAGATAGTTCATATACATACATGTGCAAATCATAATCTAACACGCTTCATATTCTTTTTATGAAACAGTTTAACCAAAAGCCTATACTTTGATCAAATTCTATAACAGAGCCTGTTAATAATAGAGATATGTATATACGCATTGGATAAATTCGATCGTGATCTAATTAATAATTGACAGGTCTGAAATACGTAGAACCTAATCGCATCAAAAATCTCATCAGAAAAATTAATTAAATCCTACATTAATTTATACACGTGTTAATTCAATAAATACGCCTATCGTTACATGAGTTTCGATGTAGTACTCGTAGTACGGGTAGCCAGAATGCGATTAAACTTCAGTTTCTTGGATTATGGAATCAATATCCAAGGCTATATGGTATTACGTTTATTAGAAGTATTTAATTATATATCATAATTTATTGCTATTTGTACAATTTATGTGTATAATCCTGATGGAAATATTTTAAAAATATTAGTTATTTAGTTGGTAATTTCGGGGGCTTTTAAACGAAACAAAAATTGTTTTTAAAATATTTTGTTTTTCTTCATTTTTCTGATTTTAAAATACCAGCATGTGTCATGTTCTAACAGTTTTTGAGATATTTGGATTTTGGTATTAAAATATCGTTAATGATTTTATTCAATGTTATTGACTTTGAAAAGAAGAAGAAGAATTAACCATGATGGATACTGATGTTTGAGGAACTTTGACCAGTAAACTGCATCTTTATTTCAGAAATGCAGCTATTTTGTTTTCAAAGCCAACTACGTTTATCAAATAAACAAACGATATTTTAATACCAAAATCCAAATATCTCAAAAACTATTTTAAGATAACATAACAAATGTTGGTATTTTTGAAATCAGAAAAATATGGAAAACAGAAATATTTTAAAATATACTATTTAAAAAAACTAAATTAAATGTCACATTACTTAAACGCGATGCGTAATTGTTTTTTAATTATTGAAAATTTACATTCTGTGAACAAAATTAGTTCAAGAAGGTTTTTCAACTTTTTGATAACTTCCAAAATAACCAAACTATTCCAAAAAAGGACATTTTCGCGTGATGATCCTCTGTACATACATTAATTGATAGACTTTTGTTGTGACGTCAGGATGTTTGCAACCTACCTACCGTTTTGAAGAAAGATTTGCACATATTTTCGTAACGTTTTACTTGCGTCCAAGGACTCCAGATAATATCACCACATTTACAGAATGTTGCTTTATCTTGGAAACTCCGTTAATCACCAGATGCATGTATTAATCACTTTTCGTTACAGATTTACAGATTTAGATGTTCTGGGGCAAGTACAAGTTGCGATTGTTAGATCAAAAGGTAGTTTTAGTTGAAGCATAGTCCGGTAAGAGCAAGCAATTACATCAAAAATGTTCTTCCTCGATGTTTTATATTCCGTTAAAAGAAGTGTCTGAAGCAATGTGGTGGTCACTTTCAGAACCTTTTGAAAAAATTGTGTTGCATTATAAGGTTCATATTTGTAAGTAAATGATTCAATTAAGTCGACGTTTGATTTCACTCTTCATGGTGACCTCACACTAATGGAGTTTTTTTCAAAAAATCGTCAAAACTATACAATGTGGTCCGAAAATGTACAATAATATTTAGTAATATTATCAATGTCAATGTGTTCTAACCAGCTAGCAGCTCTTCTAACATTCATTGATTGTTGATTCATTTATTAACCGTACGTTGTGCTTTAGGTGAAGGTCTGCAAAACATTTTTATGAGTTGTCCGAACTTACGATGTTATGATTAATTAATCGTTTTGATTAATTATTACTACTAAATAACCTTGTAATTTGTGAATGTTATCTAATAACTCTCAACAAATTCATAATAAGATGGCATATATGCTTAATGTATTATTACATTTATCATAATCGTATCACATGTGCATATAGAAATTACTGATATTTTTGCACGATGATCTAATAATAATTTAAACAAATTCTGATCGGTATTTTAGACGTTTATCGCAGTGGTGTAGGTAGTACAGATAATATCGCCACATTCACAGAATATTTCTTTATCTTGGAAACTCCGTTAATCACCAGATGCATTTATTAATCACTTTTCGTTGCAAATGATCTACGAGTAGATTTTTCGGGGATATGCAGGTTGCGATTGAGAGTCAAAGGGTAGTATAGTTCGGTAAGCGAACAATTACATTCAATGGTCAAGAAGTTGTTTGGATATATAGTTTTAATCTCTTGATAAAAGATCGCCTTACATTGGTAAACACTGCATCTTCTATTGCCCTGATTGCGCCAACAATTCGAGCCCTCAGGCCGTCGAAGTCGATTGGCCCTTCCTTGTACACTTGGTCTTTTATGTGACCCCCATAAGAAAAGTCACAGGGAATCAAATCAGGTGGCTAGGGCGGCCACTCTACTTCTTCTTTTTCTCCGATCCACCTGTTTGGAATAACATTATGTACATAATTTTCGATCTCCATAATCCAATATGAGGTGTGACCCTACCTTGAAATCAAATATTGCTGTCGCTGCTAGTTGATTGCCACAGCAACGAAGCTATAGCAGATAAACAAATTTCAGTATGTAAGAAAATTAACGAAGAAACGTTTAATTGAATAATTTTTCCAATAATCAAATATTTGAAAACATACCAGCATTATGCCACAGATATGATTGACCTTGTATATCCATTCATTCATTTCTGCTCTTTTGTAAAACTGGGTTTTCGCGACTTTAGTGAGCTGATTCTAAAAATATGTAATTCTTGTAATGCTTTTTTATCGAATGGACGTAATAAAATATTGCGTATATTTTGTTCCTTATATCATTTGTATTCATATTAACATGAACAGAAAAAGTAGAAACAATAACATTCCTTGTATATATAAATATAAGAAAACATAAGAGATGGATATTGCATTATAACCTGTTTCAATGTTTACCAAGCTACAACATTTTTTATGAGAATCTAAAACGATAACGAATAACAAAATGCAAGAATCTGGTATGCCTAGTTTTGTACCACATGATGATTATGTCTCTTTTTATGGCGATGCCTTTAAATAACTAGAACAACGTGCGATGGTAATCGGATGCAAGATTCCACATTTAAATGTATATCCACCATATCGAGTTCCAGCAAGGTTGCGCTGACGCCATTCATACATTTCAGACATCTTAGGTAGTTACTTTCGCTGAACTGGGTTATCAAAGAGGTTTGAGAAAGTAGGCTATGGAGATCAGTGATGTGATGATCACATCGACAAAGCAATAACTGTCTGTCGACCGATTCAAGACATCTTCTCAGCATCCACCAATCTGCGGATGGATTATTTTTATCTTACATTTTTCCTGAGTTTTTGGGACATGAATTGATTAAGAGAAAAACAGAATAGATATCTTCTGATTTTTGTTAATTAATTAAAAAAATTTATAGTAAAAAAAGTATTAAAAAATGATTGTGATTATTTCTCGTTGTGCATCATGACGGTTTTTTTTTCGAGAATATTTTTTGTGTCTTAGAAGCCATCAGTCATTCAAATTCCAAAACAAGATTTTTTAGATTAATTTTCAATTTTTGTGGAATAACAATTACTTTTTTTTAAATGACTCACTAAGGAATTATGGTGTTGGAAAGTAGGCCACATAAAATTGATACTGGATCTATATTTACATTAGCCCCATTTAATACGGTGACTTGTACAAGAATTTCCAATTATTTTTATCAATACATAAAGAAAGTGGCATTAAAGCCGGTAATCTCTATACTGAACCATACCAGTTCAACAACCTTTACTGAAAAGCTGAAACACGGGTACGTGTTCTCACAAGATCATTAATCAATTGTATTATATTGCAATTTCTTATATAGTTAATTAATACCATTTATTTAATTACTAAATATATGTCTTGTATTGCACGTCTTTTGTGCAGGAATAATTTTTTTATAGATGCGCAGATAAGTTGATTACTCTAATTAATAGTTTTCATAAAAAGTTGCTGTATAGCAATATACGATACACAGAAAGTTAAGAATATTGGAAAAATCACAATTGAATCCGTCCCTACAGAAGTTTTTTGCATGGTGTTTAGATGTCCAGGAAAAAAAAGTTATGTCGTTTTTATCACATTCTTGTTTTTTCTAATTTTCAATCTGTAGTTAATTGCGTTCAAGTTTGTTTGAAATGGATTCTGTGGAGCTTTTGAACAAATATGGAAGCAAGACGTCATTTTCACAACCTGAGTATAAGACCATTGGTGTGCTCCAAGCTGACTTGCATCAAGTCGATGTTGCTATAGAATTAGGAGTAAACCAAAGCGTCATTAATAGGCTTTGGAATCGATTTTTGGAAACTGATTCCGTACAAGAACAGCCCAGAAGTGGTCGACCCCAGTTACAATACGAAGGAATTCTACACTTTACGCCTCTCAGGTACCAGCAGCACATGTGGTTACAGTAAGTATCCAATCAGTTTGAAGTCATCCTTCATATCGAGTCCCTCTGTTAAGTCTAACTGACCGTATAGCCCATTTAAGATGGGCAAGGGATCATCAGAACTGAGATATGGAATGGGATTCAATTTTATTCAACGATGAGTCTCGTTTCGGCTTTCACAGCGTTAGCAGACGTCTAAGACATTGAAGGATATCAGGAATACAGCCAAAGATTTATCCAACACACAGTAGCTTTTAAAGAAGGTAGTGTTATGGTATGGGAAGGAATATTTGTTGGAGGACGCATCGATCTGAATATCTGCAAGAGGACCATGACTGGATGTCAATGATATCGTTGATAACATTGTAACGCATTTCAGGCTACTGTTGCCTATGTACATAATGTTGTGGAATAAATATCTTATAAATATCTAATAGTTTATATTTCAAATAAGCAAAACTCAGATGACGGACGATGACGTTCAGTTTGGGACACGCCGTAAATGTGTATTTATTAATAGGTGCCAGGTACTGAAAAAAATTCATATAATTTCAATTTGAACTAATCACTATCAGTCGGAATATCGTAGAACATGAATAATTGTACGTACGTACAGTTGCCCGTTATCGGCGGAATCTCAAAAAACTTAGTAATGACATGCAATGCAAGCGTTAATATGATACCATTACATAATGGACGTACAACATGCAACATTTTAATGATAATATTTTTATTTATTTATCTTCCTATTTCCTCCTTATGTATTGTCTTTCCCACAATTATTTGTAAGTCACATTAAATTATAAGAATTAAAATGATATCACCGATTACCATTAATGCTGACCTAAAAATCGCTATGAAATGATTCAATATTGGCTGATATTACATCAAAGCTTATTTACACGTGTACCACTTAAAATCTGTTTGGGTGGTAAAAAAAAATCAGACGTAACATAGTAAACAATAGGTTAAGATTTATAAATATCCACTCATGGGCGTTGCAGTTGAGGAGAATGTTTTCTAATGGGATAAATTAAGTGTCAACCTATTGATGACCTCCTGCATGTTTAATATTTATTTTACAAGTTACATTTACTTTTTTAATATTTCAAGAGCTTGTAAAACAAACACATGCATTACAGCAAAACCTGAAACACTCAAAATCATAATCATAAGAAATTAATTTACATTAAGATTGCACGGTATGACAGCATACCTAAATCTTACCTTTTTTCATAGAATTTTTGACATTTACTTTGTTTCAAATCTACCTAGCGAATCAATATTTAAAATTTCTTGATACTTTGTTACGTCAAGAAATGAATTAAATAGATATATTTATATTTACTACAGAGATCCACCAAACTTTAGGAACTGACACTTTAACGAGAATACCACAAAAACGGTAGAAAGGAAAAAACTGAAGAAATGATGTGTCTATTCGAATAATAATTAATGATTCTATTACAGTGACAGGTTCTCATTGATATGACTTGGGATTTTAAAACTCATGGCATCTATTTAATTAGATATCATATTACAATTATTGCAGTAATCCCAAGTAACACCTCTAAGATACTTTTGATTTATTTAGGTTTTAAAAGTGCTTTAACATATTCAATAAAATGATAGTGGTTTTAAAATTACCTTAAGATAAACTAAAAGTTCTTAAAGACCACTGATTCTTATGCAAAGGATTTAATGCACTCTTTAAATTAAAATAAAAAACTGTTTGCTCCTAATGTCCTATTGATTTTATACTAGTTTTATAATACTCTTGGCATTGGCTATTTTAAAACTAATTTGCCTTTTTAAAGAATTAAATAGCAAGTTGGTTTTAAAACAATCCATTTTGGAACAAATGGTTTTAATGTAGTTTTATGGAGTATCCTTGATGTAGTCATTAAAACCCATTAAAAAAACTATTTTATCTTAAACCTATATGCTCAATGAAATTCCACATTAAATCCTAAAACATAGTTTTTACTTTTTAAAGAGTAAATTAAGAATATTTTAAAGTTCAAAGGTTTTAATTTAGTCAGTTAAAAGAAATGCCTGTTGGATTTTTGATGACTTTATTAAAACTAATTCTACCCCCTCTATAATCGGAGAAAACACGCCATCTGCTCAATAAACTGATTGCTGATTTAGTGAACCAGTGCAGTCCGTGTACCTACTTTATGCATGAATGAAAACTAGAAGACATATTTAAAATGGAAAATATTAGTGACAAGTATTTTAAATTAAAACGAAGTCACTAAATCCAGCAATCACAAAACCGGCACAATTTTAAGGTTAGGATTTCATACGCGCGCCAGATCCTTTTAAATCAATAAGGCCACGAGTTTGAACATATTAAAGCAACTCAATTTTAAAAGGAAGAGTAAATAAATGTCTGGGAGAATAATTGTACTTAAAGTGGTAAATAAAACGCTATTTTAAGTCTTGTAAGATTTAAAATGTTCTATTAACTTGCAATCAGTTTTTAGACCCGCCATTTTTTATATAAGATACAGACCCGCCATGATGAATATTTTCAATAGCCAAAGAAAAAAATATTATTGAAATATATGCGCTTTACATCCTCTTAAATAACTGAAGGACGGTGTGTCCAAACATGCAATTTAATAAAAAAAATGCATTTGGATGTTTAGATGCAAAATAAAAATTGACGATATTTTTAAAAAATTTTTTAGATAATAAAAAAAACCATTATATTGGTGGCGCTCGAGTTATGTAGAAGTATTTTATTATATTTTGTCAGAAAAGTGCCATCCGTTGGTAATTCTTACCAGAATAGTTTGCATTTGAATATTATTTTTGATCAGCTTTATATGCGTTACGTTTAAAATATTACCACTCTGCCCCATTAGAGACTTGCCGTTGTTTTAACTATTTCACGCATAAAGTTGTCCGACTTTAAAACAAAATAAAACCCTTTTAAGATTAATTATAATGATTCTCAAGGCAATTTAGTCTGCTGCAATTTTATTTTAAATGCAAAACGTTTTAATATATAAATTTAAGGTTGCCTTGAAGAACTCTTTAAGAATATGAAATTAAAACTAAATGGTTTTTAATATAGTTTTAAAATTTAGTCTTCAAGGCCCTTTTAGGATGGGCCCTTTTTGGCTAGAAGCTGCTTTATGGTGATCCTAAGCTTGTCTTGAAGATCATTTGGTTTTATTCGAAGTTTTATTGTATAATTTTAAAGCGACCTTGGAGATCTTAATAAGAGCATTAGTGTTACTTGGGATATTATTGGGTTTCAGTTTGATGGATATAGTAACACTACAAATAGTGATACTTAGGTGATGATTGATGAATGTTTTAAAGAGATCTTTTCTAGCACCTATTAAAATGTTTGCTATAATTATTATTATTATTATTTTCGTCCACAGGTATTCCTGGTTGACTACGTACTTCCAGATTTGACAACCACAGTATTTCTGAATGATTACAATAAAGGAATAAATTACACAAAGAAATTTCTAGTGTGCCTTTGGATTTGAACGTGGTATATAGATTAATTTAATTCAGTTATTCTAAGAAGAACCAGTACTTTGGTTGTGCTCTACTCCCCACATTCTATGAAAGCGAAATACATGGTCGCCAATACATTGTAAGTAAACTTAAATATAAAATTTAAATATAACATATTAAATCTTAAATAACTACGCCCCTGTTTATGTAACCCAACGTCTTGCCTCTAAATAACTAAACTATAACTCAAGAATTGATGAATTATCTGGTCAAAATAGTCAAAAAAATAGTAGTAAGTTTAAAATAATTCACATAGAGCTGAAAATTGGTACAGATCTTGGGAACACTATTCCAAATAAAATGTCAAAAATCCCCATCGATCCCACGTCTGCTAAAAAAGTTATTCAAGGTCAAATGTCAAAAATATTGGTTTTTTGCATTTTTCTGATAAACGGTAAGTTTTATCATAAAAATAGGTCAGATAAAAGTTCATGAAAGATCATGAAATTATCTACAAAAAGTGTCCCTATACTTTTTTTCCTAAGAATGACCATTCCTGAGATATCATCATCTGAAACATCGAAAACAATAATATGCACGCTTAACTGCCTAAATACATCATCGGATGTTTAATATAAGTAAAAATATGATAATGACGCTGACGTCCTCATAATTGAAACAGCAATAGAACAATCCAATACAGCAAATACAACTATCGTTGTTGGTGAAGATGTTGATTTATTAGTACTACTGAGGCACGAACTCCAATTAATAAGATTGTTTACTTTTTGAAACCCAGGAAAGCTCAACAACCAACAGAAATATATTCATCGAAAAGTTTATCAGCTTATCCAAAATGTCAAAATCATATCTTATTTTTACATGCAATACCTGGCTGCGATACTACATCTGCATTTTCAAAAGGGTAAAACAACAGTATTTAAATTGTTTGAAAAACATGATTTAATTGATTGCGCTAAAGCATTTAAAAAGATTGACTCTTCTCCACAAGACATCATCACAAACGGGATTCGCTTTCTTCTTTCTCTATATGGAGCTCCAAACAAAATTGATTGTTTAGACAAGTATAGATATTTAAGTTTAGTAAAAAATACACGAAACAATAAAAGAGTACAACTATCTTGTCTTCCTCCAACATCTGCTTCTGCTCATCAACACTTATATCGAGTATACTATCAAGTTCAAGTGTGGCTAGGCAATCAACTGGACCCAGAAGACTGGAGTTGGAAATTAATAGATAATACTTTGGAGCCAATTCAAACTTTACTCCCACCTGCTCTGGAAAGACTTCTTAACACTATTTTTTGCAATTGCAAAAAAGGTTGTAGTGCAAAATGTGGCTGTAAAAAAGTCGAATTTTGTTCACCAATATGTACCAATTGTCAAGGCCAGTCATGCTCCAATTTTTGAATCAAATGCAACCGATGAAGATATTTTTGATATCAATGAGGAGACAACTGATATACCTTTTTCAGAACAATTTTCAGATATCCAGCAAGAAGAACAAGAAGAAGAAGAAAGCGAAGAAACATTACTGTTGAAGTAGCATTTGAAGATTATCAGTCAGACTAACATTTTCCCTAAATCAACAATAATTCGAGCCACTTAAATCATTTCCAATAGTACCATTTTTTAGTTAATAGAATATTTTTTTAACAAAACTCATTCACAATAGATCGTGGAGTATGCCTACCGGGGACACCACGTTAAGAAAATGCGCCAAGTACACTACCTCACAGGTGGTGCGGAAATGTGTGCATATTATGTAGAATACGACTTCTTCAATTTTTAGAATCGTGATTCTTCAGGAATGGTGATTCTTAGGAAAAAAAGTATAAGAACAATTTTTGTAGATAATTTCATGATCTACAACTTTTGTCTGACCTATTTTTATAATAAAACTTGCCGTTCACCAGAAAAATGCAAAAAAACCAATATTCTTGACCTTTGACCTTGAATAACTATGTTAGCAGACGTGGGATCGGTGGGGATTTTGGTCATTTTATTTGTAATAGTGTTCCCAAGATCTCTACCAATTTTCGGTTCTATGCGAATTATTATAAATTGAAATGTCTACTTTGACCGGATTAAAGTAAAAGCGATATAGTCTTAAGCTTTACAGACCCTAGTTGGCGATAAAATCGCACACGTTTTAAATCCAATTACTTTAAGTTATGCTTTACAAAGTGATCCGAGTGTAGAGGGTGATTTTGTAAGAATTCTCACATTTCCTAAATTTGTTATTTTTATTATTACGACAAAATGGTAAATACAAAAGTTATATTTCAGTTTTTTATAAACTATTTTTGAATAATCACAAATAACAGAGACAGCGGAGGGTGGGGTAGTTTCCCCTAATATCTCCTTTAGTATTAAACATATACCCATCAATTATATCATTGTATTCGTGAGAGAGCGTTCTATTCAAATATTTAAAAATATTTAGGGTGTTCAATTTACAAAAACAAAATTAATAAGTGTAGTCATTTTGTGTGAGCTTCCATTATTTTTCTGATATGAAAATTCGGCAGGGTGGGCATTCTCGCAAAATCACCTTGTACGTGTGATCACATCAGATACCTTCTGTCAAGTTCGAAGTGTGACCCTTATTTACGTTTTTTGTATACACCCATGTTTTCCACAATATTGTCTAGACTTTGAATCTGAGTATATTATTATTCCGAATTAAATTCGAAGGTTTTTGTTGAAGATTACGAATTAATTATAATTAATTCAGAATATTAATCGAAACCCACGCAGATAGTTTTCCTCGAAAACTGCTAAACTTACTAGGAACAGTTTTTTTATGCAAATATAAAAATACGTAGTAAGGATAGTGATTCATTTATACGTATGGTATTGGAATTTATGACAAATGCTTTGACCTTTGACACTAATTTTTTAATACCAATAATAACATTGAAAAATCGTGACCTTATAATTGTACGTATCTGTTATAATAAAAGACCAGCTGATATGTGGATGGTTAAAAAATTGCTGTTATATGGCAGCAATTGCAAATAGGCATATTCGTAGATAAACCGATGTACACATTTGGGACAGTTATAAATATGTTGTTTATGTACAAGCAGAGACTATATAGTCTCTGGTACAAGTAACTAAAAATTTGAAATACTCTATTCCGAAATTTGATCCAATTTAAAAAGATTATAATTTCGTCAAACACTGACCCATAAAAAACAACAATATAGACATTTTATTTTTATTTATTTACAAAGTCGGTATAAGATTTCTAATTCTACTTTATGATATGATTTCGTATTTCTCCCAAGATATTTCTCATTTTTTTTAACACGCTTTTATTAGCTTCACCTGTATGTTAGCTTGCTTGCTTGCTTGTTTGCTTGTTTGTTTGTTTGTTTGTTTGTAACCGACTCTTTGGACTCGATTTTGACCCACTTTAAACGGACAGATTTAATTGAAACTTTGTACACTTACGAAGAACCGGTAACAATACAATAATTTGATAAGTTTATATCATTATCCTGATCAGGATCGCCAGTCCTTTCCTCACGTATCCTCTGCGTGAGAGCAAAGGCTTAATATGTAAGTACATTCCATGATTGTCAGTTAGGTCGGTGGTCGAGCGGACTAAGGCAGTCGACGCGAAACGACAGACTCCTCGGGCGTGAGTTCTAATCCCATGGCTGAAATAAAAAAATATTTTTTTTTCAGAAATATCTGTTGGATCGTAATATGTTATAATATCAGCATCAATAAGCAATATAAATATAGTTTAAAACAAACTACAAAACACGCTTTCATAGCACATCAAACTAAAAAGTGAAAAATAAATATAGTTTAAAAAAACTAAAAAAACACGCTTTTAAAGCACATCAAACTAAAAAGTGAAAAATAATTATTAATATAAACTGAAAACAATAATGAACGAAAAATACTAGTATTATTGTGAAAAAAGCGTGGGTTGCTCGATATACGAAAAATATGGCACAAAGCGCCCCACGCTTTTTTCACAATAATACTAGTATTTTTCGTTCATTATTGTTTTCAGTTTATATTAATAATTATTTTTCACTTTTTAGTTTGATGTGCTTTAAAAGCGTGTTTTTTAGTTTTTTTTAAACTATATTTATTTATAATATCTTGCTATTATTGGTGACAAATACAACTAGAATATTTATAACCGACAAGTTGAATAATTATTTTTAGTTAAGAACGTGGTCAGACTTGCTTGGTTATTAAACCAATAATTGTGTCCTGTAAAATAAATGGCATTCACAAAAAAACAAGAAATAATCTGACAGCATTGTAACAAATGTATTGGAAAGGTTATAATAATAACTAAGGAAATGTCTCTCCGTGAAATAATTTATCCTTCTAGCTCGAATTTATACTTGTGGGTGTAAAGAAAAAGGACACAATTAGTACAACATTATTATTATCTCTTTGTTGTCGCATAAGTATAGAAATTGTTTTTTTCAATTGATATTGCATGTTTTAAAATATTCATTGCCATTTTTTGGTGCTATTTTATAAAGCAAAAGTAACTAATGGATTTCTGTAATAAATCATGGACTTCCCAAGGATTTACATAAAGAAAATCATGAAGTACTAACAGTGTAACTACGTTTTAGATAATTGTGCTAATTTTCAATTTTTCTTTGAGGAATTGTGACATACTTTTATGTCTCAGTCTCAAGCAAGATAACTTATATTTCAGAAAGATTAAAAATCAGCTTTTGTTCTGGTGCCTAAAGAGATTTCCAAATTAAATACCTGTTTGGTTTTCAAGAGAAACAAGTCAATTCGAAAATTTTAAATGATGTGTCACAGATTGAATAGATTAATGCCACCGTTTTTTCGATGAGATTTTGATCATCTTCTTAGAACTGCGAGTACTGATGAATCTCGAAAAAAACCTATTACGAAATTCACAAATCTGATAACAGTATAGGATACGTTCAATTCTTTTTTTTACGTTTTAACGCAATTTTATTAAAAATATGTAAACAATTATTTTTTTAGATGAACAATAAAATATTAATTATTAGTTTCTGACGAATTTATCTTAACAGTATTTTAACAGTAACTAAAACTTTGTAAAATTTGATACAGAGGTTTTATCTTCAACACAAACGGCTAGGGTTCAAAGCCGGGCTGGACCAAACCGTTTGGCAATATTTCCAGGTTAGGAGTTCCAATGTTTACACAGACATTGATCGATGACCCTAAATGGCGTCGATGTTTGTTTTTGTGCGGAATTTGAAAAATCTTGTTTTATTATGCTGTGTAACATTGAAATTGCAATACCCAGTAATACATTAATAATTTTTTTGTTCATAAATATTCGGGAAATTTCTTTAAAACTAGTATTAAATTAAAATACGTAAATCTGTCTACATTTTAATGAAATCATTCATGTCCACTGATTTTTCTCATATAACGTGATTGATTTATTTTGTATATTTTATTGTATGTTTTTATACGTAAGTGTTGTTTGCCTTCAATTAATAATAATACGTCAAAATACATTTGTGCATCTATGACCGAAAATGATTTATCAGTTGTATTTTAATTCAATATGACGTCTTTAATCCCTAGAAAATTAACTCCAAATAAAAACAATTCTGCAAATATTTGTTTTTTGAACTTGTTTACAAATAAATCACACAATAAACCAAAATAAATCAATTCGTACCCATTTCTTCATTTTTGAAAAGTTTGACCTACAAACATTAACATCAGTCTCTTATAAATAAAGCTGGCCGAGGTGGCTGGAGTACAGCCACGGTCTTGCGCTGGCGTCACACGTGCCGATTTAGAAGTGATTTACGCTGCAGTCTTATTTGAAAGGTTAATGCGTGAGGTTGTACCTATAAATTATACATAATGTCAACGCGCCAAAGGGTAAAAAACGACCGTACGCGGACACAGTGAATACATTTATCGGTGAATTTCCGGATTTATTCTATGACGGATGCAAAATAATTTGTAAAGTTTGCAATCAAAACTTAATGTGCTGGCACAAAACAGATTGTCGTCGTCATATCAATACCGTGCAACATCAAAATAAAAAAAATGGCATGCCTTTGACAACTCAGTTTATGTTTGATTTATTGTTAATGTTAATAGCCTGTAATATTCCGCTACACATACTGGATAAACAACCATTTCGGGAGTTTTGGAATAAATACAATCCCCAGATGAACTTACCAAGTCATACATCGTTACGTAGATATATTCCAGCTGTCCGTGAAGACATTGTAAATAGGATTAAATGTGGATTAAAAAATACACGGCTCTGGTTATGTATTGACGAGACGACAGATTGTAAAAAAAATATATTTTAAATATTATAGTACGTGTACTGGACCCTCTTATACCAACATTTCCACTTTTATTAGCTAGTAAAAGACTAACTGCGTGTACTGGCGAAATAATTACGCGTGTGGTGTTGGAGACATTCGAAAAATTTGAACTTTCAACAAGTCAAGTATTGATGTTTGTGACTGATGGTGCCGCGACAATGCGCGTGGTAGGCCGTTCTCTTCAAAGAGACAATTGTAGGTTTTTACATGTTACGTGTAAAGTGCATCTTGTGGCAGAAACGATTCGAAAATGTTTTCCAGAGGTAGATGCATTAATAGCAAATACAAAAAAGTGTTTCTCAAATTTCCTAAACGGCTTCGAGCATTTCATAGACAGTATCCTGGTATCCCTGAACCATCAGAGCCGATTCTTACACGTTCGGGAACGTGGTTGAAAGCGGCTTTTAATTATGCTGAATATTTTCAACAAATAAAAGCTGTGATACTACAGTTCAACCCTAACGAGGCTGCAGCTATTAGGGAAAGCCAGACAAGCTTTCAAGACGTTTCCCTTGAAACAGATTTAAAAACTATTAATAACAATTATAGAGGACTACACGACGCAATAGAAAAATTGCAAAATAGTTCGTTGTCGTTAGTGGAATCGCTGCAAATAGTGGACGACGAAAATACACAGCTACAGGCTATAAATGACGCAAAAAAATAATCTCATTAGTGAAAAAATTCGATAGTGTATTACAGAAAGATCCTGATTTTAGCAAATTAAGACAAATTTGTGATGGTGCATCTACAACTTCGTTAAGTGAGTTCACAGATTGTTTTACTTATGCCTGTATTACATCCGTAGATGTCGAACGGTCATTTTCAAAATACAAACATATTTTTTCACCAAAGCGAACATCGCTGATGGAGACAGCTGTAGAAACATACCTGATGCTATTATACTATAGATCTTCCCCACTTTGTGATGACGACAACCAAACTACTTCATAAATCTGCTTAAAAGGGTGAGTTTTATACAAATTTTTATAAAATGTAACATTATTGTTAAAATTTATTTCCATTTATTGTACTTATTCAAGTATTATATGATGTAAACATATGAGTCATATGACGGCTCTGTCGGCCAGGTGACCTCGGCCAGCTTTACTTATAAATGTCCAAATAAAATTAGTTGTATAATAAAATAAATTCTCGAGGAATATCAACAGCGTTTGTGATTTTTTATGTTAAAAAAATCCAAAAAGTCTAAAAGAGAGCTTGTCTTTTGTTTCTTTTTGCTTACATCAATAAAAATTCCTTAAAAAAACAATACTCCAAAGGCTAGGGTGAATGGATGAAATATAAAATTAAATTAATAGTGGTTTCGAACTTCTCCCTCGAAAACTTAATCGACGTTTTTTTTTCAAAATCGTGCACTTAAGATCCGGAGTTATTACTACTTTTGAAATGAAATCATACAAAGCTCCAAACAACCGTATTACGGAGGATCGTTTCTGTGTGGCGACAATATTAATTACATAAACGTGGTCCATAAAAAAATAATTTAATACTTTCAAATAAGAAATTCGATTGGTCCACTGCCTCGTCAATGAAATGAGACACAATTTTTTTCGTGTATTATAGCACGATATATTTTAAAAATTCCAAAGTCATTCAAATATATTTTTTGGGCATTATTATGTTAAGAATTTGAATAAAAAAGAATTTTTGAGTGCCCCTCGTATCTTATTGAAATTTATACAACAAATAAATGATTCAATTATCCGTAAATGCAGTTAATTTGATTGTCAATCTTTCTTCGGTTTGCATTTATATTTCCGATGAAATCTATGCAAACATAACTGCATTCTCATTATAAAAGGGGTAATAAAAAAAATACTTCATTTTATATACGTATCAATTATTATCATGGCCTACTACACTAGAATGTAAGAATGTACAAGGCAATTCAAATAGTGTTCTTCCGTAGTTGCGTGGTCAACAAACTAAGTTATCAGAATAGACTGGTAAATTAATCATTTCTCAGATAAAAAAAAACATAAGAAATATTTAAAACAATGTAAGAAATGTTTTGCTTTCAGATATTGGAACTAATTGAAAAATGTATTTTTTTCGAAAGCTGTAAAAATGGTGACATTTTCGTTCTGTTTTCAGTTGATGAGGTGGGCTATTTTTGTGTTCAGTAATTTTTGAATTAATTTGTTGAATAAAATGAATCAATATATTTATAAATTTATAATTTTAACAGTTGTAGTATTTTAAAAAATAGTATTTACGTATGTATTTCTAGAAAAAAAATTATTGGGTATTACATAAGCATTATTTCAAACTTAACATGATAAATAAATATTTATAATTTTGTATATTTTATACTGTCATTCTTATCTGAACGCGCTGGTATAAAAGTTACAACTGTATAATAATTCAAAAAAAAAAACATCCAATATATTTTATCATAGAAACTATCAAACAACCACTCAATCTAGGAGCAAGAATTGCATTGAAGTGTTCTTGGCAAAAAATATTGAGATTAAAAAAATATTATACATTGTACTGATTCTGCGGTTGGCTCCTTGTGAAATATTATTAAATATTTTAAATAAACAAAGAAAATTTGCTTTTAAATGTTTCAAAATTGTATTTTCACTCTACACGTGTTTCGGCTTTTTAGGCCCTTTTCAAGAGTACAGATGAGTACCTCTCATCTGTACTCTTGAAAAGGGCCTAAAAAAGCCGAAACACGTGTAGAGTGAAAATACAGTTTTGAAAACATTTAAAAGCAAATTTTCTTTGTTTATTTAAAAAATAAAAAAATATTGTCTCATTCCAAAAAGAAGAATTTGTGCATTTAAGAAGTGATTTCCTCTAGTTACAATACAAAAACGAAAACTCCTAATCTAATATACATCTTCTTTCATGCTTCCTGAAATCTTCAGGAGGCTGTTAGATTTGAAATAATGCTTATGTAATACCCAATAACTTATTTTTTTCTAGAAATTTAACAGTTAGTTTTAACAATTATTATAATGTAGGTAGTTAATTAATTAATTAATTGTTTACAATATGTAAATTCATGGTTCCAATATCACAATAACTTAAATTTATTCCGGATGTGGATGCAGGGCAAATCAAATATAGCGCTGAATAACGCATTTTCCATTAGCGTATTTAATGAAAAATCTACGGTGGTTAGTACACATACTTTCGATATAATTTAATATAAACAAAATTTGAAATAACGAAAATTCCTTGTGTGTGTGTGTCTTGGAATCAGAGATTTTTATGATAAGAATCGAATCCTTGTCTTCTATATCATCTGCCGTCATTTTGTTACATTTATGTTTTGCTTGCTTTTCAACATGGAACAGGGATCATATCATATGATGTAGTTTTTCTTGGCCAAAGTGTTGTAATGAAAATGTGCAACGTTTTTCTAATACATGCACGTGACATTATACAATCAATGAGATACAACTCTCATCATTTAATTTCAAGGTGCTTAAGATTCTGTGCAAGAAAATTATTATCTGACTTCCTTAAGGAGAATAATTATCAGAACAATATCTTGGCACCATTTGTACTAAAAATAGAAAATTGATGTTCGCTTTAGATAATGTCCATGTTAATTAAACTAACTAAAGTAAAAATAAGGTAAACTTTAATAAGTAGCATCATCATTTTCTAACAAAATGTAATTGTTTCATCACTTATATTACTTATAATCCATAGAATCGGGGAAAATATAAGTTCGGATTCATCTGCAATTTTTACACACGTTACATCTGCCAATCCCTAAGTTTGCTGTCGGTCTTTTTGTTCACTTCTAATGCACCTGTGGCTCTATTTGACACATAAGCAGTCCCCAAGAATTGTTTTTCCTCACTTAAACATGCATTTCTCGATTTAAACGAACTGTTTTTCCAGTTCCTATCGGTGGATTTAACCGAAATGTCTTTTCACATTATGGGGAACCGTCCAGCTCAATTTAGTGATGTGTAATGCCCTTCAACGCATAAGCTGCGTTGTGCATCTTTCTAAAATGAAAAAAAAAAATGTAAAAAACCAGATTTGATCGTTTCTTCAATTCATGTCTTCTAAAAGCCAGTTCGTATCTGCAGATGGAGGGATCGAGACGCAGAATCTTTAAAAAATATTGGCAGGAAATGTCAACAATGTGTTCAGATTTGTGATTCTAATTTAGTAATATAATTAGTAACAAAATTTAATGAGACAAAATGTTGAATATTCTTTGTTTTATTGTTTTATTCATTGGACAATAACGAATTCCGGAGCTACGTGGCCATCAAACTTTGGATTATTTATTAGATTTTCCAATCGATATGTAATATATTTAAGCAACGTGTACTTCAGTTAATTCTATGTAACTTGAACTTTATTGTCGTAGCTATTATAGACCAGAAGTTTAGGAACAGGTTTATAATTAATTGGGGGTAGGCAGTTAGCGAAGGTATGACATTTTCGTCATCGATAAATATTGCTGTTACTCGGTGAAACAAATTATAATCTGATCGCCGATATGATAGCAACTTACAGAAACCTTCCGTTTACTATTTATTTATTATAATTAGATCAGACAAATAATATCTGTGTTATATAATAGTTACTTATGCACCAAGGGCATAAAGAGGCGTTTATGGCCCGAGGCGTATACGGCTAACACGATAAGGACCATAAACGCTGGTTGTGCCCGAGGTGTATACAAAATTTTATGTACCAGTCTTAATTTATACATTATACGGTAAATATATGTCGACTATCTTGCAAATATTCGATAAGAATTGTCAATACGTTAAAATTTGTAATTCCATAAAAATAAATAATCGGATTGTTACACTGCCAGGTACGAATTTGATTTTGAAGTTGAATTAAAAATAAATGAAAATAACCAAGCAACGACATGGTAAATAAAGCTGGCCATATTGTAATTTTGTAGCAATAATCGTTCTCAGAGTTTTAAAATCGTTTTGTCGAAGTGTTTTCTGTTTTTCAATTGAACTGGAAATGGCAGTGGATGAAAATTTATTTTCTTATACTCCACCAGAAATTACCGAGGCTGCAGAAGCTGTAACGATGGACTTGGTGCCTCAAAAGCCGAAAATGTTGTATGGAAAATAGAACAAAAGCTCTAGGCGGGCCGCAAAGTGTTTTATGGCCCGGTGGCCTGTAAAGTAATACGTTAAGCCCTCAAATCAAGGATGTAAGGTCACAATCCGGCGCACATAAAATAAATTATACAGCCTTGCAAGATAGTCCTAAAAGTGTTATGATATGACATTGATGTGGTTATCTACAAAGCACCAAAACACTATATACTGCACTCGACGCGTGTTTCGTGAACCATGTAGGCATCATGTGGAAATGATTAAAACTAACCTTATTCTAATAATGTATCCTATTTATACCTAAACTATTGTTACGGTTCGGTAAACCGCGACTTACCAACCAATAGAGCGGACTATTATACAGGGTGGAGCAATAGTGCGTCCGACTTCGATATGTCGAGTTCTATGATAGCTAGAAACCTGATTTAAAAAGATAAATAAACTAGACTAAAAAGTCTATAACCGGAAATTATTTTCAAATATACAAGGTGAGCCAAGACAATTGTATAGGGTCAACTAATATTTTTTTAAATGGAATGCCATGTATATCAGAACATTTTGTGAAGCCTTTTTGTGACCTCCTTCCACTCCTGTATAATTTTATTGACTCTCCTCCAACCAATTGGATGTAATGATTTTTCTTGTTGAAATTATGCCTACACGTGTATATTAAAAAATCACTACAGTCACAAATATCGATTTTAAGAAAAAATATGTTAGTACCAATTATGAGATATCTGTGTGATGACACTCAGCCATTTTCACTTCCTAAAAGTATACAGAGTGGCCAAAAATAATTTTTAAATTGACAACTAATTGAACTGAATTTTCTAAATTTTTTCAAATAGTACACCCTGTATATATTTGGACGATGTGATGTAGATTTGAAAGACGAACATTTTTTGTACGTACATCCCTATGGCTATTTGTAACCACTTTCGATTTATTGAACAATAACTGCAAAATTCAGCGATAAAAATTAATTAAAAACAATTTTTTTTTGCAAATCAAGAGAAGATATTATAAAAAGTGCTTCACATGTTGCCAATTTTGATTGACACATATTTCTATGCGTCTTTGGAGTGAGGTTTTTACAGTTCATAAAATTGCCGGAGTGATACTTCTAAAAGAAAGCATTTATTATCCTTTCCTTCAAATTTGGGATTGTTGTTGGTGTGATGTTTTTTTGGGCATCATGTAACATGGTTATTATAATACATTCTCTTGAATTATTTGAAAAAAAACCCTCATTTTTAATTTTTATTGCTGAATTTTGCTATATAAATTGTTATATTTCAATAAATTGAAAATGGTCACAAATAGCCATAGGAATGTACGTACAAAAAAATGTTCGTTTTTAAATCTTACATCACATCATCCAAAAATATACAGGGTGTTCCATTTGAAAAAAATTGAGAAAATTCAGTTCAAAAATTTGTAAATTTAAAAATCCTTTTTGGCCACCCTGTATACTTTTAGGAGATGAAAATGGCTGAGTGTCATCACACAGATGTCTCGTAACTGGTACTAACATATTTTTTTCTTAAAATCGATAGTTGTGATTGCAGTAAATGGTATAACTTCAACAAAAAAAATTATAACATCCAAGTGGTTGGGAGAAAGGCAATAATAATACAGGAGTGAAAGCAGGCCATAAGGAGGTTTCAAAAAACTAGACTTTTTTGTCTAGTTTACTTATGTTTTTAAACCAAATTTCTAGCTATCATAGAACTCGAGATATCGAAGTCAGACGCACTATTGCTCCACCCTGTATATGGGATTGACCCTTGTTACTATTCATACCACACTGACCGGCACAGAAAGTGGGACAGCAAGAAAATTTGGCATGTTTTTAATTAAAAGTTTTCTCAGTGTACACTAAATATGTAGAATCATTTGTTTTGCATTCTTGTAGCGTTTTTGTTCTTTTTACCTTCCCAATTTTTTTCTTTTCGTTATCATTTTAAAAACTGACGAATTTTAACATTTTTAATTACTATGATAAATCATTCTTTAGTATTGGTTTGTATTCTGCCGATTGTTTTAAGTGCTGGTAATTTTCGAAAATGCCCTTTCATCGGAAGATTCCGCGAGAGCAGTTACTTTAATTGATGCTATCTTTAGCATTCGCGAAGTCGCTGAAATATTGGATTTCCCTTTATCCAGTGTCCACAGGACAGTTGTTGGCTTTCGAGAAACCGACGATTACCGCAAAAGGCACGGATTTGGAAGAAACCGAAGCCTAGCGATGATCGATTTATCGTGCTTTTTATCCTGCGAGACCGACATATGACTGCCGTTCAGGTAAAGAAGAACTTGTAGGTAACCCAAAAGACAAAATTGAAACAAACAAAATTTACGAAATTAGCTATAAGGACTGTAAACAAAAGTATATTGGACAAACGAGACGATTAATTCAAACTAGAGTCAAGGAGCATATGGCTCATCTCATATGGTAGAACAGATAAGTCTAGTGTTGGTCGACATATAGTCCGCTCTATCGGTTAGTTAGTCATGGTTCACCGAACCTTAACAAGAGTTCAGGTATAAATAGGACACATTGTTAGCATAAGGTTAGTTTTAAATTGCTCTATATCGAGTGGTAAGCTGTCTTGCTGATGAATATTGATTAATGTAATATTTTCATGGGGATTGCTCAAATAATGATCAGTATTTAATTTTAACGATAAATACTATTTATATTCGCTCAGTAGATAAGCTGATAGAATGACGTGGAGAGCGGATGACGTGGATGTCTAGTGGAAGGCTATACATAATATAAATAATATATTAATCTGTTTTAAGCAGTAAATGAACAATTGATTTATATTATTTATAAAAATGGCAACCATAAAATATGAATGAACACGTCAATAATAACGTAATATCATTAAAAGATAATATACTTAATCTCCAATAAATATTCTTTACAACGGAAATATAAATCTTTTTGTCTCGAGGGATAAAAAGAGTAACAAAATATTTACAATTATTATAAATAACTGAAATGACAAAAAACGTTTATGTGGCATTTTCTTTTTTTGTTTTGTTTCATTAATCATTAGGCAACTGGACACTTTTATTTTGTAATAATTATAATCTACACAAGCTGTAAAGATACTCATAATTTTTTATTTTTTCTGTATACATGGTGTCGTAAAGAAATAAGCATTTGAAATACAAGACGTTAGAGAGCGTTTCATATTGAAAAGAAAACATTGATGGAAACATTACTTGATGGAAACATTACTTGACTTTTCGTCAATTAAACAGGTACTGGACATGATAGACAAACAACTAGGTCGCAATGGAAAATCAGCATAATTGGAGACTGAAAAAAATTGGGCTGAGCAACAACTAGCTATTAATTTCGAGGTAAATATCGTTGGAATTAAATCATATTATTTGAATCCCTTTCTAAGCCCAACTCTATAGAAAAAATCATAAAATAAAAGTCTGTAACTGGAAATTATTTTCTATATACAAGGCAAGCCAAGATGACTCTACAGGGTCAAGTGCTTTTTTTTAATGGAATACCAATTGTATCAGTACATAGTACATATTTTGAAGCATTTTTCTAGTCTCCTTCCACTCATATATTATTATTGACTATCTCTGAACCACTTATAACTAAAGCTGTCCGAGTTGGCTGGAGTACAGCCACGGTCTTGCGATGGCGTCACACGTGCCGATTTAGAAGTGATTTACGCTGCAGTCTTATTTGAAAGGTTAATGCGTGAGGTTGTACCTATAAATTATACATAATGTCAAACGCGCCAAAGGGTAAAAAACGACCGTACGCGGACACAGTGAATAAATTTATCGGTGAATTTCCGGATTTATTCTATGACGGATGCAACATAATTTGTAAAGTTTGTAATCAAGACTTAATGTGCTGGCACAAAACAGATTGTCGTCGTCATATCAACACCGTGCAACATCAAAATAAAAAAAATGGCATGCCTTTGACAACTCAGTTTATGTTTGATTTATTGTTAATGTTAATAGCCTGTAATATTTCGCTACACATACTGGATAAACAACCATTTCGGAAGTTTTGGAATAAATACAATCCCCAGGTGAACTTACCAAGTCGTACATCGTTACGTAGATATATTCCAGCTGTTCGTGAAGACATTGTAAATAGGATTAAATGTGGATTAAAGAATACACGGCTCTGGTTATGTATTGACGAGACGACAGATTGTAAAAAAAATTATATTTTAAATATTATAGTACGTGTACTGGGCCCTCTTAAACTAACATTTCCACTTTTACTAGTTAGTAAAAGACTAACTGTGTGTACTGGCGAAATAATTACGCGTGGGGTGTTGGAGACATTCAAAAAATTTGAACTTTCAACAAGTCAAGTATTGATGTTTGTGACTGATGGTGCTGCGACAATGCGCATGGTAGGCCGTTCTTTTCAAAGAGACAATTGTAGGTTTTTACATGTTACGTGTAAAGTGCATGCGTTACATCTTGTGGCAGAAACGATTCGAAAATGTTTTCCAGAGGTAGATGCATTAATAGCAAATACAAAAAAAGTTTTTCTCAAATCTCCTAAACGGCTTCGAGCATTTCACAGACAGTGTCCTGGTATCCCTGAACCACCAGAGCCGGTCATTTTCAAAATGCAAAACATATTTTTTCACCAAAGCGAACATCGCTGACGGAGACAGCTGTAGAAACATACCTGATGCTATTATCTATAGATCTTCCCCACTTTGTGATGACGACAACCAAACTACTTCATAAATCTGCTTAAAAGGGTGAGTTTTATACAAATTTTTATAAAATGTAACATTATTGTTAAAATTTATTTCCATTTACTGTACTTATTCAAGTATTATGATATGATGTAAACATATGAGTCATATGACGGCTCTGTCGGCCAGGTGACCTCGGACAGCTCTACTTATAACACACTCAGCACATGTAGTACAACCCCCTGCATCCCTAAACTAACGTTGTTTTGGAGGGGTACATACTTAGAGACAATAGACATACACCCAATATTCATGTATAGTGGAAGTAATCTCTCTCAGAGTTTATTCCACTACTATGACGGGGAATTGAACCCAGAATATTGTGGAGGAAGCCAAGTACGCTTGACTCTCGATCATCTGTATTTTTTTTTATTTTTATTGAAATAATGCCATCTGCAGATGGATATTGAAAAAATCACTACAGTTATAGATTTTAGGAAAAAATAATATTAATACCAGTTACGAGACATATGTGTGATGTTTCTGAATCATCCTCACTTCCTAAAAGTATACAGAGTAGCCAAATATGAGTTCTCAATTTAGAACGTTTTGAATTGAATTTTTTCAATTGTTTCAAATGGAACACCTTGTATCCTTTTCGACCGTGTGATGTAAAATTGAAAAACGAACGTTCTTATATGTACATCCGTACATTCGTAACCATTTTCGTTTTATTGAGCAATAAGTACAAAATTCAAGAATAAACTTAAAAACTTACAGGTGCACTTTTAGGAAGTGAGAATGATTCAAAAGCATCACACAGATGTATCGTAACCGGTATTAATATTATTTTTTCTTAAAATCTATAATTAATTGTGACTGTAATGATTTTATCATTACGCATCTGCAACAAAAAAAATCATTATACATCCAAGTGGTGGTGAGATAATCAATAGTAATATAGGGATGGAAGGAGACTAGAAAGAGGTTTGGAAAAATGTTACTTACTTACTTACGTTTTTTAATGAAATTCTAGCTATCATAGAACTCGTGTTACCTAAGTTGGACGCACCATTGCCCCACCACCCTGTATATTAATAGATATCATTGAATCGATAAACTTTTTTTGTAAATTGCTTAACTTACCTAGCACCAAAATCAATTATTTCAAATGACCCTTTCCGTATCTTTAACAAACTCATTAAAAGTTGGGAATTTTCATGGACATTTTTTCCCACAGTTATGTAAATTGTCAGCGTGTCGTAGTTATGCAATAGACTTAGTATTAACGATTAATATGTTTATGACTTCAATCAATTAAAAAATTGGCCATTGAAATTAATAAAGAAATAACCGTAATAGAATTAAAGATGAGATTATTTTTCCTTTCAATTTTCAACGAAAAAGTCCTTATGGAAGATATCAAATTGAAATTGTTTTTTTTAATTAGGGTTCTTCTTTTAAAAAATATAAAACAGAGTGTGCCTCAAGGCTCTGCACTTGAACTTCTGCTATATATTATTCACATTAATAGCGACTAGCGACCACCGATATGCAAGGAGAAAGTAACATCAGTATAGATATTTCCCAATTATTAGAGGTCTCGAAAGATCATGTAAGCGACGAACAATTTTGTTCATGTCTGATCCAAGTGGCGGCAGCAGACAACATTGAAATATCGGCATAGGAGTAACTTGTAAAGTATGAAACTTGGTTTTAATGGATATATAAGTTGGGTTTGATGTTTGGTGGAAGAGCAGCTTCCTAGATTCTAACCATAATAAGGCACTATTTATCTATTTATGTATAATATTCATGCATAAAGGTTTGATATATTTCTTTGGGGGATAATATCAATTTTTTCTCTTCCATTTCTTATTCCTGTTATAAGGTATTTTTTCTTACGGAAGTCTGGTAATTAGTTTCGATTCGTCTAGACCTTAAATTAAATTGCAATAAAATTCTGCCACCATTTACTCAGTAACTCGCTTTTCCTTATTCTTTTGTTATATAACTTCATTAAATCGCCGTGTTTTGACATTAATATTATAAAATAATTACCGTCTTACCAAAAGATAATAATTGCTTCTCAAATAATGACTCTATTGTTCCTTTGTGCTATAAAATTATTATTACTATTAATACAATGAGCACAGATAATAGTTTAAAAAACAAAGATAATTTTGCAACTGCATAATTCCTGCTATACAGGGTGATTCAAAGTTACGACAACATATTCGACACGTGTTTAGGACCTAAAAATAATTGGAAAAAATTCGGGGTTCGGAAATGTTTCCTAACGCAGCTCCAGACTCTCCCAAATGCGTTTTATGGGATACCATTTCTCTTAAAGAGCTCGCCAACACTATTCTCGGATCTTATTAAAATTTAAAACGTATCTGGGCGCTGATAATTGACTATTAAATTAAGCTCGTCACAGTATTTCAAAATTTAAAACATTACCGAATGTCAAAGTTAAACTTCAGCGACTTACATCTAATCCATTAGATAAAGAAGATTGTAATTTAAATATTTGCTCAACTCAATCGTCTGCTTAAGATATTAACCTTGAAAAAAATTATATGCGCCTAAAAAATTATCACTACCGCTCGAGAATATTGCACTCGTTGTATTCAAACCTAAATTTAAAATTTTCCTTGTAGTGAAAGTGCTTCCAGCTATTATCCGGAGAACTTTCACTTGAATAATAACATATAGAAAATTTTTATGAATAACGTACATTAATTTGCACCGGTGATTGATACATAGTTAGTGGTTCTGTTATAAATAATTAAGATAAATTTATGATCGCGGAAATTCGATAATAATGGCTACACAATAAAATAGTAGCCAGTGCCGGCATGGAAAATATTGTGGGACCGAACCTAATTCGTAAGGCAGTATGATGACGATCTGACTTAAAAACAACTTTATAAGTTTCAAAAGTAATATTCTAATACAGCCGTGTTATCGCCTTTAAAATTACACATAAATGATTTTAAAAAACACAGTCGTATAAAAAGAACAAGTATATGTAAATAAGTGTGAAACATATGTAATCCTGTATGTAAACGACTTATATTCTCATGAGTACAGTTAGGTCAATCTTATGGTAGTGTCTAGTAAACAAAGCAGAAGCTAGTTATAAGTTATGTTACTGAATTCTGAACGAGGAACCCGAAATAATGTTGACGAGACTCTCAAACGACACAGCATGTTTATTTATCGTTCAAATAATGCCATCTGCAAGATGGAATTCGATATCTCCCCTCTTCTTACCTTGTCCAATGATCCGGCATCAATCAAATAGTGCTGACCATATAGGTGTGATTGTTATTATGTCTATTCAACGACATAACCATAGAATATAAGTTTTGAAAGCTGTGTGAATGATCTGTTTATAACACAAAAACGTATTATTTAAGGGTTAGGTGCGCGGAGTACTTTTAGTATAATTATTAGTACACGACTGTATTTGAACACAAACTTTTATTAACGAAAAAAATAATATCAACTGTCTCGTTTGGAATTCACAATGAAACTGAATCTGAATCGTATGATAGTCTACATACAAAAACCCTTACATGATACAAGGACAAATAGTACAATGACGGTCGTAGTGACGTAGATGAGTAAATGAACATATACTCGGTGGTGATATCCTACACTCAGCCCTCCTGTAACTGTCGAGTGTCCCCGCATCAACAAAATAGGACACTATACCTGTAACAAAGTAGTTTTAGAAATGAATTGAAACAATATTGCTATTATCATGCGACTCTGGCGTAACTGATATCAACACACTGTATAGAAATGCCACCACAATGCATGTAACTGTAAATACCACCACAGCGTCTGTAACTGTTTGTAAATACCTGCCACCACAACGGGCGTAACTCTATGTAAATACCACCACAAGGGGCGTAAATGTATGTGAATACCACCACAACGGGCGTAACTGTATGTAAATACCATCACAACTGGCGCGACTGTATGTAAATACCACCACAGCAGGGGTAACCCCATGAAAACCATGGGCGTAACTATATGTCAATACCACCACACAGGGTGTAACTGTATCTAAATACCACCACAATGGATGTACTGTATGTAAATACCACCACAATGGGTGAACTTTATGTTAGCTGCTGGAGTATATCGAACTATCCGAATAGAACTATCACTGAAACTACCACTTAGGACTGGCATGTATTTTCTTTTTATTTGATGAGTACATTCTTTTTAGGACTTCTGATATTAGGTGTGCGAAATACTGTTAGTATAATCATTGTACACGACTGTATTTTAACACAACGTCTTATTGACGAAAATATAATATTAACCGTCTCATTTGGAATTCACAAAACGAACTACTCAATTTTATAGAAAAAACCACATACCTATTATGAGGGATAAAATCGACAATTTTTCAATTTGACCCTGTATCATAAAATCGAAATGATCTATCGAAGAACTTGATACCAGCCTCTTTGTCTTGACAAAGCAAATGGAAAACGTGAAATCATCTTAAGAAAATGTGTTTCTTAAAATGTTTTTTAACCACCTGCTTAGTGTCAGCTTATTATGAAGTCCGAACAACATCTAGGGCATCAACAGTTCCATACCTCATTTGAGAGGGAAGAAAACCATAATGAAATATTCTCTAATTGCACATATGTAGTTATGGTCTCCAATTTCTACTCTAGTCGGTCCTGGTGGTTCTTTTATTAAACCAGTTTTTATAAACTTATTTACAACTCGTTCGTAATTTCTTATTTAATTTAGTACTATTTTGGAAATAATATGACGCAATTATGACTACTGTTGAATCACATGCTGAGGGCACTGCGTAATAGACGCAATTAGCATCCCAATTTGGTGCAGTTTGATTAATTTCAAATTAAGAGAGCAGTTTATTTATATACTAGTACATTATACCGCAAATATATAGTCTACTGATGTGATTATACCTAATTAATTAAATAGAGTTATTTTTATACGATATGAAGCATTGCTGAAGTATTCAGATCATGCGGAAGTAGACGTTTTATAGATGTAATCGTGAATGTTTATTGTATGAACGTATGATTTTTAGAGAAATAAAAATTATTTTTTCTCAGATTTGTTTGTTGTTCAATGTTATAACTAGAGCTGTCAGAGGTACTGAGTAAGCCAGTCTTGGGCTCAGTCCGATTTAGAAGTATTTAGTCAGTCTTATTTGAAAGGTTGAGCGTGAGGTTGTACCTATAAATTATACATAATGTCAAACGCCCAAAGGTAAAAACGCCATCAAATAAAAATTTATCTTAGATTATCTATACAAAAATAATTTGTATTAATTAAGACTTATTGGCACAAAATTTCTCATATCATAAACAAAAACTTTGACACTATTTATTTATTATTGTTAATGATACTGTTACTCGGAAAAAACATTTGATTGAATAAATAAATCAGGTGAACTTACCATCTACATTTACTAATATATTTAGTGTTCATAGATTAAATGTGGAAAAAAATAACGCTTGATGTAAAACGACAATTAAAAAAAATTATTTAAATATTAATACTTCTGCCCTTTACTAAATTCCCTTTTACTAGTAAAGACTAACATTACTGCGAAATAATTACGGGTTTGAGACATTCGAAAATTGAACTTTCAACAAGTCAATATTATTTTGTATAATTCTGCGACAATGCGCATGTAGGCCTTCTTTTCAAAGAGACATTGTAGTTTTTACATGTTACGTTAAAGCATTACATCTTTGCATTCGAAAATTTTCCAAGGTAGATCATTAATAGCAAATATAAAAAATTTTTCCAAATCTAACGCTTGCGGGCTTTCACAGCGTTCCTGTATCCCTACCACAACCATTTTAATTGAACTGTTAGGGTTTTTATTATTGAATATTTTCAAATAAAAGCTGTATTACATTCACCCTAAAGCTACTAAGGAAAGCCAGAACTTTAAACTTTCCTTAAAGATTTAAAAACTATTAATACAATTTAGGTCACGAAGGAAAAATTGCAAAATAGTTCGTTGTCGTTAGTGAATCTGAATAGTGGACACGTAAATACACAGCTACAGGCTATAAATACAAAAGTAATCGTTAGTAAAAATTCAATTATTAAGAAAGATCCTGATTTTAGAAATTAAGACAAATTTTGATGGTGCATCTACAACTTGTTAAGTTTCACAGTTGTTTTACTTATCCTGTATTCGTACGAATGGTCATTTTAATGAAAACATTTTTTCACCAAAGCGAACATCCTACAGACACTGTAGAAACATACCTGATATATACTATCTTCCCCTTTGTGATACACAACAACTACTTATATTCTTAGTTTTTAAAAAATTTTTATAAAATGTAACATTATTGTAAAATTTATTCTTTCTGTACTTATATATAACATTAACGGCTCTTCCCAGGGCTCGGACAGCTTTTGGTGGAGTGTTGTAATTTTTTTCCAGTTATACAGGGTGGTCCCGTTTCCGAGGCACAAACTTGTGAGGAATGTGTAAAGTATGTAACAATAATAGGAGTTTCTTCTGTGAACATAATTCGAAAAATGCACCATAACCTGGATATATAGTGTTGAAGTTTCATTAAAAAAAGTTTATAATAAAATATCTAAGGGAAGACAAAGGCTATCGTTTCCAAAGGTTTCTATGTAAAACTGCATTTACTTTTTTCCTCAGAATACCATGGGCAATTTAGCAGTTTACAATTTCTTTTTAAAAATATCCAATGGCGTACTACTTATTTCTATAAAATTGGTACGACTCTCGTATCTACGCCAATGGTTTTCTGTTACTGTTTTTGACGTAAATGCAGCTTTACATAGAAAAACGGCGAGCTAAATTTGAAGAAACTCCCATTATATTTACATACTCTACACATTCCTAAAGTTTGTGCCTCGAAAACTGGACCACACGGTATAAAATATTTCTTTACGTAAGAATATATTTTTTATTTAAATTTTGTTTTCTCCTAAAAAATTAACAAAGTCAATTGAAACGGCCGAAATTCCCACTAATTTTAGACGATATAACTAATTTTCAATGTTAAACGTTTCACTTTGTTTATTCTTGCAGAATAAATAAGCAATTTTTTATTCTAAAGACCCATAAAGATCAATTAATAATGTTCTGTGAAACGGTAGAAACAGATTTATTTATTTTTTATGTAATTGCAAAATTTACTATTAAAATAAAGCGGAAAAAGATTGTACTTTTTGTATAAATTCTTTTATTTATTAGAAGTTGTTTATTATTTTATTGGTTATTATTACTTAGAGGCCATTACATTTAATGTATCATTTTCAATGTCAAGGATATTTTCAATATGATTTCAGAAGCGTATCCACGATTCATGGTTCATTACTCGAGATATATTATTATAGTTTACACCGTGTTATTGTGTATGTATGTATTTATATAAATACAAAATTCTTTTATGAACTTTTCCCATCATCCCACACCTTAAAATCTAATCCATTTTTTTCGAAAAAGGATCAATAGATTTCAAAATTTTTTGCATATTTGTATAGAGGACTTGAACACCCATCCAAGGAAGTATAATTTGACCCCCCACTCCGATTTAATATTCTTTAGGGGTTGTCTGTCGACAATAGGGGGTTGTAGTTAGAAATTCAAATTTCATACCAAAATATACCTTCAAATCAAAAATTGTAGTGTTTTTGTATTTTGCCAAACAACTTATATTTACAAAGTTACAGGGGTGGCAAATTTTATCTCGAACACACTATGTGCAAGGCTGGAAAGCAGTGGCATTGACCCAATTAAGTCAGAATATATTATTATATTATTAACAATTTTGGTATATTATTATTTTTAATCATGTCTGGCCAGACTCTACGTGCTCTCTTATAAATACACGTTTTCTTAAAATAATGGAACAAAAAAATTAAGCAAATGTAAATATCGTCTTTTTTTAAGTAGGTATGTATACATACATGTAATCGCATATTGAAAATGTAAAAATGAATTAATTATGCTTGGTAAAACTTACCTACTAATTTCCGTTTTTATTGATAATAATAATATGATAATGATAATCGAGCTCGAGGGAATATTATTCATCAAAACAAAACGGTTAAAAATATGAGCAAGCAATAGAATGCAAATTTCTTCCGTGTGTGTAGAACAAAGCTTGAGGATTCATGCTGCTAAAAATAACTCAGGTGTCATTCATAACTTATTTAAATGCTATTTTGATTTACCTCCTTAATCTTATTATATAAATAAACGTGGTGAGTTGGGTACTTGTTTAATTTTCATGCATTCAATGTCAGGCTGTTTGTTATCTGTGTCGTCGTTGTTGCTGATCTTGAACTCCAATTGATCTTGGAAACAGCTAAAACAATAATAATGGTAATAACTAAAGCTGGCCGAGGTGGCTGGAGTACAGCCACGGTCTGGCGCTGGCGCTGGCGTCACACGTGCCGATTTAGAAGTGATTTACGCTGCAGTCTTATTTGAAAGGTTAATGCGTGAGGTTGTACCTATAAATTATACATAATGTCAAACGCGCCAAAGGGTAAAAAACGACCGTACGCGGACAGTGAATAAATTTATCGGTGAATTTCCGGATTTATTCTATGACGAATGCAAAATAATTTGTAAAGTTTGCAATCAAGACTTAATGTGCTGGCACAAAACAGATTGTCGTCGTCATATCAATACCGTGCAACATCAAAATAAAAAAAATGGCATGCCTTTGACAACTCAGTTTATGTTTGATTTATTGTTAATGTTAATAGCCTGTAATATTCCGCTACACATACTGGATAAACAACCATTTCGGGAGTTTTGGAATAAATACAATCCCCAGGTGAACTTACCAAGTCGTACATCGTTACGTAGATATATTCCAGCTGTTCGTGAAGATATTGTAAATAGGATTAAATGTGGATTAAAAAATACACGGCTCTGGTTATGTATTGACGAGACGACAGATTGTAAAAAAAATTCTATTTTAAATATTATAATACGTGTACTGAACCCTCTTAAACCAACATTTCCACCTTTACTAGCTAGTAAAAGATTAACTGCGTGTACTGGTGAAATAATTACGCGTGTGGTGTTGGAGACATTCGAAAAATTTGAACTTTCAACAAGTCAAGTATTGATGTTTGTGACTGATGGTGCCGCGACAATGCGCGTGGTAGGCCGTTCTCTTCAAAGAGACAATTGTAGGTTTTTACATGTTACGTGTAAAGTGCATGCGTTACATCTTGTGGCAGAAACGATTCGAAACTGTTTTTCAGAGGTAGATGCATTAATAGCAAATACAAAAAAAGTATTTCTCAAATCTCCTAAACGGCTTCGAGCATTTCACAGACAGTATCCTGGTATCCCTGAACCACTAGAGCCGATTCTTACACGTTGGGGAACGTGGTTGAAAGCGGTTTTTTATTATGCTGAATATTTTCAACAAATAAAAGCTGCGATACTACAGTTCAACCCTAACAAGGCTGCAGTTATTAGGGAAAGCCAGACAAGTTTTCAAGACGTTTCCCTTGAAACAGATTTAAAAACTATTAATAACAATTATTGAGGACTACACGAAGCAATAGAAAAATTGCAAAATAGTTCGTTATCGTTAGTGGAATCGCTGCAAATAGTGGACGACGTAATTACACAGCTACAGGCTATAAATGACGCAAAAAAAGAATCGCGTTAATGAAAATTTTCTAGAGTGTATTACAGAAAGATCCTGATTTTAGTAAATTAAGACAAATTTGTGATGGTGCATTTACAACTTCGTTAAGTGAGTTCACAGATTGTTTTACTTATGCCTGTATTACATCCGTAGATGTCTAACGGTCATTTTCAAAATACAAATATATTTGTTCACCAAAGCGAACATCGCTGACGGAGACAGCTGTAGAAACACACCTGATGCTATTATACTATAGATCTTCCCCACTTTGTGATGACGACAACCAAACTACTTCATAAATCTGCTTAAAAGGGTGTTTTATACAAATTTTTATAAAATGTAACATTATTGTAAAAATTTATTTCCATTTATTGTACTTATTCAAGTATTATGATATGATGTAAACATATGACTCATATGACGGCTCTGTCGGCCAGGTGACCTCGGCCAGCCTTAGTAATAACAGTCTTTATTCGCCATTAAAATTTAAAAAACCTACGTTATAAGTTGAGTTACGGATAACTGAATGGGTCAAAAGAGGGTCAAAGGAGCGACATGGACCAATTAACGAGCTGTCCCCCGTTGATAACGCAAGATGTCATTGAAGTTATTCTTATTTCAGTTTCACTCTAATAGGTTTTTCCACAAAATTTTGATTTCAACGAACATGATAGATTTATTGGTATTAAAATGCACTGTAACAATAAAAACAATTGTGTTAATTTTTTCAGAAACCTTATCGTAATAGAAGCCCCGGCACCGTGCACACTCGAAAACGTTCCCTGGGTAGAGGCTAGCGACGTGACGTCACATGCTCGCTGGCTCGCTGCTCATAGTCCAGTATAATGCTACTGGATCCATTAATAAATAAATAACTCCATATATGCTGTGGTAACGTAGTAAAAATATTTAACTGCTTCTGGTTATTATATCTCATAGTAATCGAGTCCGATACGCGCAGCACATACATTATATTTCGCTTTGTGGATAAGTGTATTAAAAAAACATGTCAATAAGAAAATGATGTTTTGTTCCTGGATGTATGTATATGGACACAGCTAATCTAAAATATCCGTAACCGTACCGAAACATAGTATAATAAAATGTTTCTTTGCGTGTTGTATACAGAAATAGTATGCCAAACTTCTGGGTCAAAATAAGCAAAAAAAGACATGTATCCAAAAATGAACCGTTTCCAAGATGTAGCGTGTGTAAAGTATCGCCGGAAATAATTTGTTGTTCTTTCATAGGAGATAAATACGATAATAACAATGACATTTAGAGATAGTTGCATTTTCAAGGCATTGGGTATTTTTTATTCTTATTTTTCACCAACGTTGTAGCTCTTGTTATGCATGATGTTGAGTTTATTTTTAATTTTTCTCAAAATTGTGCATTGTTATAAAAAATATATAGAAATTATGTAATTTTTTCTCTATTAGATTTCGAAAAAAAAAACAAAAAACTAATTTCTGGCAATACTTTACACACTTTGTATCTTGAAAACGGTTCATTTTTGGACACGTGATATAAGAACTATTTTGCTTATTATTTGGCATACCCTTTCTGAAGCGCCCAGTATACAACACACACACACACACACACACACACACACACAGGCCTATTATGCACATAAAATAACTAGACACCTAATACCTATCTATTTGTTGTTGATTCTTTGTTAAATGTTGCAATATATTTATATTGTCTAGAAAACCATCAAATAACACATTATAAAGTTGATAAATAAATACTTATTTTTACATCACTGGATTGCGGTTGATTAGAATCGCTCTTTGATGCCACACAATCAGACACCATAATAACAATAACGTCTACATTTGGCAAATTGCGCGAATCACCTTTCTGAAAATCTTCCATTTCTTTATTACGTAATAAATAATTAACTCTTCTTCTAAACCACAACATTCTAAATAACGGTACAATGGGCGTCATTCTGCCGGCTCTAAATGCACAACGAATCTCTCGAGAGCCACTGAATTGCGAGCATGTGACGTCAGCAAGCGTTTGTACTACTTGACAAACATATCGTGGCAGTGAGATAAATATGCGAATTGTGGTGCAATAAATTTTAGCGCTTGGCGCATATCTGTGCCTTGTAATATTTGTCAAGTCGTAGGATTCATATAAAGCAAGTAATTTCTGCGGCTGCTGCTATAACAATGCCGGCTCGTTTTAAGCAATTGACTGGCGTCGTTGAGGGGCATTGTGTAACATACAGACTCTTACATCATGGGTCCATTAACAATTGTTTATGGTAGTCAGCGTACACTTGCATCATTAACATAACCTTCTATAGTATCCTCTGCTGTTTGTACAGCCAGGTGCATATATTTTATTTTTTGACATGTTTAAAATAAAAACTAAGTAGATTTTCTAGATAAACTAAACATAATACACCATAAGCGAAATATTTTATTATTAATATTTGAATAATTTCTTAGGTTACAAAATAAAATAGCTAAGTACAAGAAAAAAAACAAGTACTTTATTGATGTCTGCAAATTATTAATCTTGTGTTTTATTTGTCAGTTTTAAAATTTCTGTTAATAAATTTAAGAGTGTAAAATATTCGCATTTTTTCTTAAAGCACTTTTTCTCGACATTAGAAAATAAAAATTGCCGCTACAGTGCTTCTACTCACATGACATGGTGTGGACGTAAAATACATTAAAATAAAGGAAAATCGTTGGAAAAATATTAAGTTTTTTCATATAAAAACAAAACAAAATACTGATTAATTCATACCCCAATTTAAAATTATTTATTATCTTCAAAAACAATAAAGCAGAAGCGTAAATGTTTCTGAATCAGTCTGTTGTATATCAAATCGAAATACATTCTTTTGCGAAAATATTGTTTTGCTACTTATTGTATTAAATATTTTTGTTTCCTGGTTGAATCATTGCAAAATGTGGTAACCCAATTTATCACTATTTTCATAACGTAAAACGTAATACACAAAAACAATAATTATTGTTATATCGGTACGTTTATTTGCAAACTAAAAATAGAGCAATGATTATTTAAACCGTTTAACCTTGGATGACCAATGCATATGTTTAAATATTTTACTATACATCGATAAAAAATGAATGTCCTTTCTCCTTATCGCCGTAACGTACTACAAAAAATATTTAAAATGATAGTACACCACCTAAATTAGTCATGTCATAAAAAGTAATATAGATATCAGACAAGTTTACGTTTTTATCGTGACATGATTTAAATTGTGTCTTGTTTATATATTTAGCCATATGATTATATTTATTTAATTACATCACTGTGTATATAGAGGAGCACAGGTGACAGGCACTTTTCTATTCTGAAATTAAATTAATTACGTTCCTTTCCTATTGGACTCATCGATATTGATTTGTGCTGCTTTTCTCTGATGGTAAACGGTTGAAAAAGGCTTGTTTGTAAATAAAAAAATATGGGCTCACGAAAAGCGACGGTGTTTATTGAATACTACAAGTCCACACCCGTTCGCACGGATCGGATCTGATGAAGAGCTAGAACTTCGAAATATCTTCGTTCTCTTTTATTTTAGTTTTTATTATTCACTCCATCACACAGTGGTCCGAAAACCTGAATAAGTAACCAACATTTTCCTAATTTGTTATTTCCCTGTGATATTTAGTAATTATTCTATGCAGGGTGTTTCAAAAGAACGGGCCAACATATCTGGGCAGGTAGTACATCAGAAAATGAGCGGAGTCTGATTAATAAACATAATATGTATGCCCTAATATGAACAGTTTTCGAGATACTGTTGATATTTAATGCGATTTTGTAGTCGTGAAAATGGGGGAAATTTTAAGCATCTAATGTAGTTAGTAAGCTTTAAGATTACATGTTTATTATATTAATGTTTGTTATCGCTTGTTGTTCATTAAAGGACATGCCATCTTGAATCTCAAATAACTCAAAAACAATCAAATTTAGCGACTTTAAACAACTTTTTTATGTAAAATTAAAGAATACTTCATATTTTTCAAGAGCGGCATTAAAAAATCTAACCTCACAAAAATTAGGAACATTTCAATGACGGTTAGATTAGATTAGATTAGATTAGATTCTTTATTGATTCTTTATGCCAATTACCAAACAATGGATAGAATAAGTCAATAAGTGGTAAATTACAATTACACAAGAGATAAAAAACTTCTATAGGACAAAAAACAACAGAGTGTAAATAATGTGGTCAATAAAAAAAATATAAACATATACACATATATACACATACATACATACACACATATACACATATATACATACATAAACATACACATATAATATATATACACATATACACACATATATAAAAAAAAAATTCAATATAATGTGTGTGACAAAAACGAGAATATACTATACTTTAAAGTATTCATCTAATTTATATAAACATTTATTTAATAAATATATTTTTAAACGTTTCTTAAATAACATTATGGAGTTATACTCTTTGATTTCTGTAGGTAAGTAATTGTAGACTTTGAGGCCCAGACTATTTGGTGAGTTTAATATGATACTTAAGCTATGAAATGGTATATGGAAATAATTTTTTTGTCTCGTGTTAATATTATGGACCTCTTTATTTGGTATGAATTTGTTCTTATTATTAAAAACATATAAGCACAGTTCATATATAAAAAGAGACGGCAGTGTCAATATTCCGTACTCCTTAAAATGATTTTTACATGAATCTGTATTTGATAAGCCTGCCATACATCTTATAACACGCTTTTGGGCTATAAACACATTATGTGATAACGTGGATCCACCCCAAAAGCATACTCCATATCTTAGCCGTGAGTCAACTTCCGCATAGTATAATTTTTTTAATTGATCAATATTTAGCACTGATTTGATACTTCTAAATTGATAAATCATGGAATTTATTTTAGAAATAATGTTTTCACAATGTGTTTTCCACGTAAGACATTCATCCACGTATAAACCTAAAAATTTTACATTTTTATTATTAGGAATTGTTTTGTTGCCTATTTGCATGCTCGGAGTATTACATATTTTTTGTCTATTGTGGAATCTTAGGGCCAGAGTTTTATCTATATTAAAGTGAAGACAGTTCTGGCAAAACCATTCATTTAAGTTCTGTAATATGGTATTACATTTGATTTTTAACGAAACTTCATTTTTATCTGACATAATTATTGATGTATCGTCAGCATATATGGTAAAACATGCTGAGGTTGTCAAAGCAACAAGATCATTCATATAGATCATAAAGAGCACAGGGCCGAGAATTGATCCTTGCGGCACGCCTCTATTAACTTCCACGTATTCCGAGTTAACATAGTCCACAGTAATAGCTTCATTATTAAGCAATGAAATGTATTGTTTCCGCTTATAGAGAAAACTCTCAATCCAGTTCAACGATATACCTCTTATGCCATATATATAAAGTTTAGCGAGTAGTTTCTCGTGATCAACGCAGTCGAATGCCCTGCTGAGATCACAGAATGTCCCAACAGGGCACTCGCCTACCTCAATATACTTAAGTATTTCTTCATAAAATGAATGGACAGCAGTGATTGTTGATTTACCAGATACAAATCCGTGTTGTCTATTTGATATTGTATTATTACTATTCAGGAAGCTTAATAGTCTATTTAAGAAGCAGTATTCAATAATTTTTGAGAATCCTGTAGGGTTGTATAAGTGACGCGCTCTGTGAGATATCGCATTAGAGATATCTTAATCGTATTCGTCGACTTTGTAGTCATACCTATTTTAATCTGATATCTTGTGTAATTTTGATTTCGCAATAAAAATATGTGTTAAAAAAATTAAATGTCAACATTCAGGATTAGTCGAAAACCGTTTGGTTCATATTAGGACTAGAAATGTTGGTACTTTTCTAAAACACCCTGTATAATTGGTATATTATTTTCTGAAGTCTCGAAAAAACGGAGGAGGCCCTAGATCCCAAGAAATTTTTTTAACTTGTTCAAACAGCCTGAAATATCATTATCAGTAGAAATGCCATATCAGTAGGAGTTTATTTTGCTTCCGAAACGATAACAGGAAGTGATCCATCTATCGTATCCGGTAGTGACACAGGTGATGATAGCTATTAATTCAATTATTGATAAGTTTTTGTTATAATTCTTTATGATTCCTTAGAGAGAGATTTTCCCTCAGAATGCAGTGCCGTATAATGTTTATTAAAACTATTCTTCCCGAGTTTTCGTAATTTTATTTTTAAATCGGTCTTTGTGTAGATAAACTACAGCCCGTTGAATCGAAGTGGACAATTTCGTTGTCGAATATTGATATTTTGGCAATTCCAATGACACAACGTAATGTGGTTATATAAAATAATAGGCACAAAAACAAAAACAGGAAATTTGTTACCGGTACGCTGAAAATATTATTTATTTCATATCGTTTTTGTCTTCTGTGGTTTGGTATTCATTTGTTACGGTTGTTGTCAATTACATTTCCTTATAGATAAGGAAGTTTTGTCTTTTCTTTGTTCCAAACCTAACAAATGGTTGATTATATACCTATGAGTAGTTACCCGATGATTTGTATTGTTTTAAAATTATGGGTTTCAAGTTAGTGAAACGATACTACTGTTCTGACTGGCCACTAAAAAAAATTGCTTTAGTAGTGGTCGAACACTTTTCTTCAGCTCCATATCAGTTGAAGGATCGAAAGTTGTGTAAAAGGGGTCTAAAACGTAAAAATCGTTGCAAAAAAATCGACAACAATTTGCAAGACATGCTTTTAATCGACATACTTCCACTAGAGTAACCACGCGACCGCCCGTTTCCTCCTTCGGACTAATTTATTGCTTGAGTTGCAACGATAAATGAAATTGCACTAAGTAGCTACAAGCCATATACTTACTATTTATTTATTATAATTTAATTAGAAGTTACTCAGATTTGCCAATGACCTGGACTAGCAGACCATAAACAGTTGTTGCACTTTAAACATGAGTGAGTCATTCAAGAGTCTAACCTTAACTTTACCGTTTTAACAACGGTCTTAAAATCCATGAAATTGATAACAATCAAATCGGAGGCAGCAGTGAAATAGTAATTGCTTCCCGGATAGTTATTTTGTTATTTAATTACAAAAATATGGTAAATTTTGTGTAGCTTAGAACGAAAGGTGTTTATTAGTCATGTTTGTGTATTAGAAACGTAGCAGATTTTTTTTGAATTAAGAAGTGGAAATTTGAAACCTTATCTTTAAATTTATATGATAAATAAATAATATATCTGTATCCAACAAGGGTATATAAACGTTTTTTTTACGAATTTGATATTCGCAAATAGTTACTCCGAAATTTGATAGAGAAATAATTCAATACATGTTCCATTTTGAAGCAACTTGGGCATATCTGCTCAAAATTTTAGGTATATGTCTGTATAGAATTTTTCCTCGATTTTGTTACGAGACCTTTGGAGGGTCTCCTTCCACGTGTGCATATCCTTTTTTTAATGTTTACTAATAAATAATACGTATAGGTAACATTTCACTATAAAATATTCATCTTTGCTATAAAAATGCTTTGATAATACGATTGTGAAAGATAATGTTTCAAATAAAGACAATAATGTGTAATTTGGGATTAACTCTTCCGTCAGAATTTGTCTGCGAATAAAATAGAATACGACGCCGACGTCTTGATAACTACAGGAATGAAATTTTGAAAATGGTCATTTCCTGAAAAATTAAGGACATTTAAGATTATTTTAGTAGGAGCGGTAAATTTAAAACAATAAATCAAAAAAATGGACCATCTTGGATACAAGGTGTTGAGGTTTCATAATAAAAATGTTTATAATTTAATATCTAAGGAAAGACAAAAGCTATCGTTTTAAAATTTGGCACACTGCCTTTCTATGTAAAGCTGCATTACATTTCAAGTCAAAAACAGTAACAGAAAGCCATTGGCGTAAATACAAGTTTTGCATACCAATTTTATAAAAATAAGTAGTACGCCACTGGTTATTTTTGATAACATTGTAATCTGCTAAATTGCCCATGGCATTCTGAAGAAAAAAGTGTTTTTGCAAAATTTTGTAAGAACAAGCTGTTTCCGATTTATTTGTAGTTAAAACCTTTTCTGCATAAATATCCAGTGATTTCTATTTTGACTTTACACGAGCCTTCGACATGGTGAACCATAGTATTCTCCTAGAAAAAAATGTATAATTACGGAATAAGAGGTTAGCCTATGACTGGTTATGTTCCTCCTTATCAAACAGAACACAAAAAGTCCTTCTAAGATCTGAAACAGAGGACTATTATTCTGATCTGCGACTGTTAGGTGTCGGGGTACCTCAAGGCAGCACGCTGGGCCCCCTGCTATTTATTTTATTTATAAATAACATTCATGAACATGTAAAGTTTGAACATGTATCACTATTTGCTGATGATACGGCAGCAGTTGCATCAGCAAACGACTTTACGTGCCTCAGTCAATTAGCTAGTAAGGGTACCGAAAATATGGAATTCTACTGCAACAATAAGGGTCTGTTACTAAACATAACTAGAACACATTTAGTTTCATTTTCAGTAAGAGAAAATAATTGTAGTATCTTAGTCAAATCATCTGACAAATCGTTAAAACAGAGTCCTAGTATAAAATTCCTATGCTTGCAATTTGACTACAACCTATCATGGCATTCTCAAATAGAGTATGTCATTAAGAGGTTGTCATGTTATTGTTTTTCAATGTGGCAAATGAGGAAATTTGTTAACAAACACACATTGCTAACGTACTACTATGCCTACGTAAATTCTATTCTTAACTATGGTATTATAAACTGGGGTAACTCAAATAGAATAACTGATGTACTTATTATGCAGAAAAAAATCATAAGAACGATGTGCTTCAAACCCAGATCATATTCTTACAAAAATCTTTTCAAAGGTATGAATATACTAACACTGATTTCATTATATATTTTTAAATGTGTTGTGTTTGTCAAAAAAAAATCCTGAGAAATTTATTCAAACTTCTGAAGTTGCCCAGTATGATTTAAGGCACGGAAACCACATTAGACTACCTTATCACAAACTAGCGCTTTTATCAAATAGTTCCTATGTGATGCCTGTCAAATTGTTTAATCATCTACCTCCTCAAATAAAAAATACTGAAAATCTAAATCTTTTCTAGAACACAATTAAGTCATTGCTATTAAAGCATAGTTTCTATTCAGTCTATGAATACTTCAATACTCCTCTTATCTAGATAAACTGTTGTATGCTGTCTGACTGTTCATATCTGCATGTATAAGTTGTGTTTACAATTATAGTTATTTTTTATATATATGTGTATATAAGTGTGTGTGTGTATATGTGTGTATATGTATATCTGCATATATGTATATATGTGTATATGTGTATACATATTTATACTTGTTCAATTTTAATTCTATTTATATGTATACTGACGCATTCAATGCATTTTATTATACCTTAAATGAATAAAGAAGTTTATTATTATTATTATTATTATAAAAGAGGTTTGTAACCCCCGTATATGTATACGCCATAGAAAGGAAGTGCGGTGTGCCAAATTTGAGAACGATAGCTTTTGTCTTCTCTTATATATTAAATTATAAACTTTTCGTAATGAAATTTCAACACCCTTGATTCAAGTTATGGCCCATTTTTCGAATTATGTTCGTAGAAGAAATTCCTATTATATACTCTACACCTTCCTGAAGTTATGCCTTGGAAACTGGACCACCCTGTATATTCAAGGAATTTTAAAATATCATAATATACACAGCTGAAATTGCATTAAATTCACACTAAAGGTAACATAGAGAACAAAACAACAGCAAGTAAAGTGAGGCAATATCAGAGAGTTATACACGGTAACTTTAGTTGACATTGATAAGTAGGGAGCTACTCGTCCCAGAAATCCATTTTTTTACCAATTTGCTTTGAAATTTAATCTATACGAGTTAAACTTCCGAATTTTAATTCCCTGTCAATCACAAAGCCAAGGTATTTCATTTGATCTACCTGCTCAACTACCAGTTTTTAATTTCTATACTTAAATTTAAGTCTCTAAATACCTATATGCGTGAACCGTACGAGTTTTAGTGTTTTTGTTAAATTTTGATATGTATAAAATGAGTTCCCAAGTAACAACCCTAAGATACTTTTGATTTATTTAGGTTTTAAAAGTGCTTTAACATGTTCAATAAAATGATAGTGGTTTTAAAATTACCTTAAGATAAACTAAAAGTTCTTAAAGACCACTGATTCTTATAGGATTTAATGCACTCTTTAAATTAAAAAAAAATGTTTGCTCCTAATGCTCTATTGATCTTATACTAGTTTTATAATACTCTTGACATTGGCTATTTTAAAACTAATTTGCCTTTTAAAGAATTAAATAGCAAGTTGGTTTTAAAACAATCCATTTTGGAACAAATGGTTTTAATGTAGTTTTATGGAGTATCCTTGATGTAGTCATTAAAACCCATTAAGAAAACTATTTTATCTTAAGCCTATATGCTCAATGAAATTGCACATTAAATCCTAAAACACAGTTTTTACTTTTTAAAGAGTAAATTAAGAATATTTTAAAGTTCAAAGGTTTTAATTTAGTCAATTTGATTAAAAGAAATGCCTGTTGGATTTTTGATGACTTTATTAAAACTAATTCTACCCCCTCCATAATCGGAGAAAACACGCCATCTGCTCAATAAACTGATTGCTGATTTAGTGAACCAGTGCAGTCCGTGTACCTACTTTATGCATGAATGAAAACTAGAAGACATATTTAAAATGGAAAATATTAGTGACAAGTATTTTAAATTAAAACGAAGTCACTAAATCCAGCAATCACAAAATCAGCACAATTTTAAGGTTAGGATTTTATACGCGCACCAGATCCCTTTAAATCAATAAGGCCACGAGTTTGAACATATTAAAGCAACTCAGTTTTAAAAGGAAGAGTAAATAAATGTCTGGGAGAGTAATTGTACTTAAAGTGGTAAATAAAACGCTATTTTAAGTCTTGTAAGATTTAAAATGTTCTATTAACTTGCAGTTTTTATCTAGACCATGCCATTTTTTATATAAGATACAGACCCGCCATGATGAACATTTTCAATAGCCAAAGAAACAAATATTATTGAAATATATGCGCTTTACATCCTCTTAAATAACTGAAGGACGGTGTGTCCAAACATGCTATTTAATAAAAAAAATGCATTTGGATGGTTAGATGCAAAATAAAAATTGACGATATTTTTAAAAAAATTTTTAGATAATAAAAAAAAACATTATATTGGTGGCGCTCGAGTTATGTAGAAGTATTTTATTATATTTTGTCAGAAAAGTGCCATCCGTTGGTAATTTTTACCGGAATAGTTTGCATTTGAATATTATTTTTGATCAGCTTTATATGCGTTACGTTTAAAATATTACCACTCTGCCCCATTAGAGACTTGCCGTTGTTTTAACTATTTCACACATAGAGTTGTCCGACTTTAAAACAAAATAAAACCCTTTTTAGGATTAATTATAATGATTCTCAAGGCAATTTAGTCTGCTGCAATTTTATTTTAAATGCAAAACGTTTTAATACATAAATTTAAGGTTGCCTTGAAGAACTCTTTAAGAATATGAAATTAAAACTAAATGGTTTTTAATATAGTTTTAAAATTTAGTCTTCAAGACCCTTTTAGGATGGGCCCCTTTTGGCTAGAAGCTGCTTTATGGTGATCCTAAGCTTGTCTTGAAGATCATTTGGTTTTATTCGAAGTTTTATTGTATAATTTTAAAGCGACCTTGGAGATCTTAATAAGAGCATTAGTGATACCTGGGTTACTTGGGATCGAACAATTTTTTATAAATCATCTAAATTGTGTGATATATCAAGTCTTTCAACTAGTTTAACTGATGATTATGCAATTATTATACAAACTAGATTTATTTTATATAATTCTACATATGGCGCCGTTTTGCAGATCACATTGGAAAATAATATTTGACCTTCTCTTTGTGCGCCATTAGCACGTACTTATTTTCCTTAAATAGAAAACAATAAAATTGCCACTTATTTGCTGTGGATTACATAATTCCTAGATATAATGGCGCAAATATAAATCAAGTTCATACTTTGTATAACAAAACTATGTATGTATATTTGTACCTAACCGTTTTTGGACAAGAACACTTTAGATTTTGATTTCACGATCACAATTTAAGAGAAAAACAGGTTTTTAAAACACGTCTTATGGTCGAAAATACAGTTTTTCTTACTTACTGCATTGAGTTCGACTGTGATATTCTAAGTTATCGTCGTTGTACTATGTACATAAGTTCCAACATGTACTCTTGCAACAACAAAACTGTATGTTAATTTAATATGTCATTGTCAATACTATGGACCACATTAGTTGTGATGTCATATAATTAATAATAATTATATATGCAACCTACGTGAAAGAGTCATGGCACGGTGGTTGTCTACATGTAACACTGGAACTTGACTCTTATGCTCATGAACATAAAGGCGAAATTTTTGACAGAACACAGCACAGATTTTTTTTCTCCCTAGAAAGAAATATTTAAGAACTTTTACTTACCATCCACCGTGCACAAAACATGTTAGAACACTGAGGGAAATATCTGGCTTGAAATGACTAAGAAGCCTTGGTTTTTTCAATTTAACAAATATTTATTATTCTGCATTATATTTAATTTAGACAAATAAATATTTTTCATAATTTTGTTATAATAAGCAAATTTCGAAGATTGGATTAATTGACAAAACTAAATGATTTATTTCAGGAATTGTCTTGGTATTTATTTTCTGTAATTAAATAATTATTTATAAGAAATAAATTTACTCATGAATAACACATTTGTATATGCCACATTTATTACATCATTATATTTATTTCATAGAAAGAAATATTTACTATTAAAGTTTATACCCTAATAGCGGAAATAAATATTTAATTCTAATAAGAAATATTTATTCCTCATTAATAAATTTGTTTCTGAGAACTAAATGTTGGCCCTCTACCGGCGAAACCGCGGTAGCGCATTAGACAAGATTCAACAAGACGCCATTGTTCCGTTTTTCTCTTATTATAAGCTTTGTGTTAAGTGTTGTGTCCTTTTCGGTTGATGTATAGTTTATTAGAAGAAAATTGAGGCTGGTTAGCCTTAAAGAAACTTTTAAATGTAAGTTTTTAATGTTTGTACGTGGTAATTTGTTTATCATAGCATATTAAAGTACCTAACCTAGCCAAAAACTGTTTAGTTGTGAAAATTTGTTCAGAGTTATTTATTTTTGTTATTTTCTTAATAAATGTGTGTAAATATTTTTCATATAAATATTTAATTTTGTTTACCTTTAACACAGACATTTGTTTGTCTGTATCCTTAACCTGACACATCAATTAAAAATTACAATAAACAAGGGGTAAAGAAAATTGAAAATTAATCTTTATTTGAACTTTCTATTATTTCTAAATTAATAATAAACTCACTATTTGGTATTATTGAAAAGTTCCAGTTAAGCACATTACAGTCAAAATAAGAAAAGAATAAAAAGGAAAATCTGTACTCAAATATATCGGTTGAGAATGTTCTTTTTTATTACTTACTTTCTTGCATAAAAATAAATAGATTATTTTTTTAACTAGGTGTTATTTAAGACTGTATTATTTTATATTATTATTACCATACAGTCTACAAGATATTTCGCAGTAATTTTCATTGTATTATTGTTTCTTGTTCGTTTACGTTTTATTTTATAAATTATATCCTCGCATCAATTCAATGCAAAACTTTTACTCGGTATAAGCGGTTATAATGGCTGCATTTCCTGATATTTACAATTTTCCTGAATTTTCTCTTAAAATTTGACATGGAAATCCAGATTTATATATATAATAAATTTGAGGTTTAACTAATTCTAATAAGACAAATTAGTTAAAAAAAATTAGAACTTTATTAAGCATGAATACCTTAACACCTATGGAAGAAGAATTAACATAATAGATATAAGTTTTAACGTCATCGTGTCTATGGAGATATTATGAAGTTATAGTTCATGAGAGTAATTGATTATACTGATAGTGATATATTATGTATGTACCTACATCTACGCAAAATTATATAAAAAATTATATGATATCTACCCTATCATTTTTTAGAATATGTTTTATTATAAACAACTCGTGAAGCATACATGTTTTTAATATAAAATACATTTTAATTTCGCAAATATATACCTACCATAACGTTGCTTTAATGACAAAACATCGAATGTGCAAATTTGTTGGTTTCGACTTTTCTGTTGGAAAATAATATATTTTTTTTCAGTCTGCAGTGCCAAAACCGCAAATGCGAATATTGAATATTTTTAAAATATTTTAATACTAGGAAACTTATACCTATAAATAAATTACCTTTGGATATTTAACAACAAATTGAACTTTATTTCCCTTCTTCTGAGAAATTAGAAAAATGCACATTCGTTGTTTTGGCAGTGGACCGACAACATGCTTTACAACTTGGGAAAAAAAATAAAAAAATATCTACTATAATTTTTAGAAAAATTGATTTTTTAGTACATCGTACTGTAGACAAATCGTGAGGCATACATTTTTTAATATAAATCAAATATAAACCAGGTAAGTAAAAATTTTTATATATTTTTTTTGATTAGAAATATTTTTAATTTTCTATATTCATTTATTTGTTGTATCCGTATAATTTGTCTTCGAACCTTCTTTAGGTATTAAGTCGCTATTCTATATAAATTGTTTATATATTTTTTTAAATAAACCATGCGTAGCAAAAGGATTGTTCAGATTGTTTTTTTCTCCAAAAAACCAACTTATGATTAATCCTTTTGGCGCAGAGATTTATTTAACAAATTCTTTAAATAATTTATAAGATGGTGGATACTCAAAGCAGGTGCGAGGAGAAATAGTTTTTTTATTATAAATAAATTAAACAGCGTTATTAACAAAAATTAACAATTTATTTAATATTAATGAGTATAAGAAATTTTCATTGTTTTTGAGAAATAAATATTTGTTCACTATAAATAAATTAAAAACGGAATTAATTTTCCTGAAATTAATGTATTCATCAAGAATAAATCCACACAATTTTCTGTAAAAAAGTCTTATTCCTGAGAAATAAATATTTAATGCTCAGAAACAAATATTTAGTGTTCAGAAACAAATATTTCTTACAAATAAGTATTTTGATTTAATTGATAATATTAAATATTCGGCTTTTAATCAAATAAATGCCTTAATTCTCCCAATTAAATGTTTAGTTCGCCAAATACAAAGAAATCATTTATTTGGTTGAAATAAAATTTATTTCTCCCAACTAAATCATTCTCTCAGTGAATATATACAAGTATAGCGCATTAAAGAAACTTTACTTTTATTATTATTAGTAAAATTTCTATAGTGCACCTGTATACATCCAACATATTTTATGCATGGTGGATGGTAAGTAAAAGTTCGTAAATATTTCTTTCAAGGGAGAAAAAAAATGTCTGTGCCGTGTTATGTAGGTAATCAGGCAATTAATATATTAGAAAACATGCAGTATATAAATAAACAATTCACTTTATTTCTTTTTTTAAATTACGGTTAATTAACATAGTAAAATTGCTCTTTTTGTAGTACAATACAATCACCTACTATCGTGTGTTTATTTAACCTTATTTCAGACTTCGTATGAACAAATAACTTTCATTATTGTATTGTTCTGATTTGTCAAATATAACAAAAACTTTGTTTCCAAACTTATCACACCGCTCACGCATTTCTTCGAAATTTACATAAATAAACACGAATAGTGATCAATTATTATAAACAAATTGTTATTTTGTGAGTGTTATGATGATGACTAATGTGTCCCTCTAAAATACATTGCAGAAATACAGATATTAGGCCAGCAAGAATTAGTAAATAATTAACTAACTAAATGCCCTATTTTAATTTTCAAGAATAAATTAAAATAAAACATAAGAACAAAATAACAACAGAGACTCTTATTCAACCGGTATTTTAAAGTAATTTATTATTTACATTTTAACTAACTAACTGGGTATCATTTTTTCAATATGGCTACGGGCTTACATAGGATCATTGAGAACTTTTAGTATAGGTACTAAAAAAGATGCCAAAATGAAAATCTCTATCAAAAAATAAATATAGTTTAAAAAAAACTAAAAAAACACGCTTTTAAAGCACATCAAACTAAAAAGTGAAAAATAATTATTAATATAAACTGAAAACAATAATGAACGAAAAATACTAGTATTATTGTGAAAAAAAGCGTGGGGCGCTTTGTGCCATATTTTTCGTATATCGAGCAACCCACGCTTTTTCACAATAATACTAGTATTTTTCGTTCATTATTGTTTTCAGTTTATATTAATAATTATTTTTCACTTTTTAGTTTGATGTGCTTTAAAAGCGTGTTTTTTAGTTTTTTTTAAACTATATTTATTTTTCACTTTTTAGTATTCTGGCGATCCTGATCAGGATAATGATATAAACTTATCAAATTATTGTATTGTTACCGGTTCTTCGTAAGTGTACAAAGTTTCAATTAAATCTGTCCGTTTAAAGTGGGTCAAAATCGAGTCCAAAGAGTCGGATACAAACAAACAAACTCACAAACAAACATACAGGTGAAGCTAATAAAAGCGTGATAAAAATCAGCTGTGTTCGAATTTCGTGTGCTATTTTAGGAAAAACTGTTTGATTTTCCTGTGTACTAAAGATGTACCCTAAAAATAATTTTAAGTAGGTAGGTAGTATAATTTTAACGATTTAAACGATTATTTCATGGGAGGATGACCTCCTTTGGTAATAGGAATAGACAATTCGACTCAGGTTTGTCCTTTCATTACTTATTAAAATGAAAAATAATCTAATCTAAATAGTTCAATATTGAAATACGAGTTTAAGTGTTAGAGCCCTGTGGATTTTTAACCCAAATGTACCTACTGTGCTTTCAATGTTATCGGATCTGGTCATTAGATGTTCAAGGTTCGAATAAAGGATAATGATAATAAAAATAAACTATTATACCTGCTTAAGTAGAGGTTATTTAAATATAATCAAGAAAATATAAGTAGCTCTTGTTCAAATATTTAACTACTGTGGACTTTGTTTAAGGTTGGCAAATACCTAGTAATAAAAAGGCGATTAAACATTTATTTTGTATATTTAATTTATCTTGAAGAGTAGTGCTAAATTATCGTTAGAGTACTTCTTGAATTTGAAAAAAAATTAGCAATATTAGTCTGTTCCCGTGCCGTTTACGTATAATAATGGATCAGTAGGTATCTACACTGGTTTAGGTGCAATTCAGTACCAGAAAATGTTGAATATAATTTGGTCAAATTTTAATAAAGATTATGCTCAAAACTTGGCCATTAAATAAACTACACTTTGTTAAATAACTCCTACAAATATACATATACCGTTTTCGTTACTCTTGTCCAAGGAGATGTGGAATGGAGAATTTGGTTTGTAATTTTTTCCCATAATCTACCTAGTATACGCTGTTAATATATTAGAATATTTATTAAAATAATCAAAGATGATTAGAGATATAATAAATAAAGTTCTCGGTGAGTAAACATGTAGGTTTCTTTTTACTAGTTATTACACAATGTCAACAGCGTTAATAAATATTGACAATCTAATATGGAAGAGTCGGCATCATCATAAATGTTAGCCAAGTTGTTGCAAAAAAATTGCACTGAATAAGAAATAAGAACGCATAGACTTGCCGCTCACCACATTCGGATACTTGTAATTTCTTCTGGTCGTCGCATCACTAGAACCTTCACGTTTTATTTCGTAGCTGGAAAAAGTACCCAAACATCTAAAAGTACATTAAGGCACCATTTTTTTTTACTTTATGAGTATTATTAAATAATATGTATAACATTACTAACGGAATATTTTCATAAATATTTGAACATTTTCACGTATTTTAAAATTCATCTATTGTCTTGACCGTGACCAGGGCAGAAAAGAACATAATATAAAATAATGATAATAAGGATATACCTTAATTTTTCATTTTGTAAGGTTTAGTTTTTTTCAGTTTTTCTTATGTACATATAATAACACTAATCACGACTGTACTGATTTATTCTTAATGATGACATTTCTGCAAACCAGTCAAAATTAAACATAATCAAGTTTCGACAAGTCAGGTCAAGTTAAATACACACAATGTGCTGGCAAACCAGGCAAAATTAAACGTAAACAAGTGCCGGTAAACCTGGCCAAATTAAATAAAAACAATTGCCGGCAAACCGGGCAAAATTAAATATAAATAAGTGCCAGCAAACCAGGCCAAATGAAATACAAATATGTGCCGGCAAACCAGGCAAAATGGACAGAGAACGTTTCTTACAATAAAATGATTGCCACGTCCGTTTTGAATCCAAACATCGCCTTGATAAACACTTAATCCACTTGCAGCCGGTAATTATCATCATGTTAAAGGGACCTTTAATTTAAAGGGAGTTTTAGTGTCATGAAAATGTATTACCAGCAATTCCAGCAAAATATAAATCGAGATATAAATACACGATCTATATCTTTTTATATCTTAACAAATACTAAATTATCGTCCCACAATATTATATAACGGACAAAACGGAAACCTTCCTTACAATTTGTTCTGGGCGAGTATATTTTTTGATCCAACTGATTGCATAAAAACGGTTTTAATATTTAATCCATATTAAAATATTTAAATCAATGATAAATGACAAATCAGTTGCATAAAATCAAAACGAACGCAACATTTAAAAATTATTCCTTTAAGGGGACCTCCTTGATTATCAGGGCATATTTATAAATCGTTCCGCTAAATTTCTCAATGTTTCGATGGTTAGTGCATTAATTTCGTCTTGGATATTATCCTTTGCGTCGTTTAGCTATCTGATGTACACAAACTTTAGACATGACTATGATGAGATAACCCGACAAGAAAAATAGTCGTACCAGCTTAAATCAGGCGATCTAGGTGGCCAATATATGCCTACGTATTTCAAAATAAGCATGTAGGAAACATCGGTCTTAGAACATCCATTGATGCTCTGGCAGTGTTAGCAGTGGTCCCAAATTCTATTCTATATATGCTACTTCAAAATTAAAAGAAAAATGCAACAATCCATTCGGAGGTAACTATTTATTACTGCTGTTTCAGTCGTTCTAAAAAGTATACACCGATTCCAAAGGACGAAACACCACACCAAATAATTACGTTTGGTGAGTGGAAAACTCTCTCGTGAATTTCTTGCGGATTTTCTTGCGCCCAATACATGCAATTCTGTTTATTGATACATTCGCAAAGCTGCAAATGAATGTGCTTTGTCACTCATGACTATGTTTTTTAAAATATTGGGACTTTCTTCCATTCTGTTGCAAAATCTAAGGCGGACTTCTAGAATCTTGGGAGCAGTATTCACTAGACGATTTAAATTTTCCAAGGATGAAATATTTGTTCATGTTAAATTTGGCGTAGGCTTGTATTCAGTGCTTGGCAAAGTTTCATAGCGGACCTATTGGGGCTTCGTACAGCTTGCTCTTCGTTTGGTCGCGATAATTGAATAACCATTTGAAAAAAAGGTTTTACCGATAGCCGTTCATTTGATCAATTCATTATGAAAACTGTCCTAGAAATGCTAAAATGTGCGAATCATGACTTCTAATGATGTAGGTTGACTTGATTTTTTCTCGAAAACTAGTGAGATAATTATTTGTAAGCGCCTTTATGTGTTTTTTTAAAAACTTATGGTGCAAGAACAAAATAAGACTGAAAATAGCTTAGGCAGTTCTGGATATATTGTCGCGAATGTGACTTTTCGTATGTCACGACGGGGTAGGTGTCTCCTCCAAATGTTACGTAACGGATTTAGCTATCCCCACGGGCCTCCACCGTACGTACGTAGGGGTTGCCACCAAATCGCTTCTTACGTTAGTTTAGATTTATATGAAGCAACATTAAATGTTTAGGTATTGAAATGTTTAAATGATCTAAATATGACTCGCTTGGCAACGGAGAGTTATTTTTAGTATTTTTGGTTGATAAGTGAAGGGGGACAAAATAAGACATAACAATTTAGAATACAATTTATTGAATGGTCATTAAAATAAGTACAAATAGATAAAATACACTTACACCTAATAACCCACAATTCACACTACACCCCGGCCAGGCCATCCTCCTGGGCGGAAGACGTGCGTCACCCCAAAGATACCCTCTAGCCTAGACCAAACCCCAGAAGCAACTGACTAGCAAGCATTTCTAATTTAATTCTTGAACTCGCCTTCAGTTTTCCATAGTCAGCATTAAGAAACTTACTTTGGCTGTTTAAGTCATTGTTATAATTTATGTTGTATCATCACTTCTTTATCATTGTGAAATGCTCTACTTTATATCGCATGTCGAAACTAAGTATTTTTAATAACAATTCATATACTCGGTGTTCTAATAAAAAGATCTTCAAAGTTAATGCAATTTACTATGATGGTATATCCTTCTGCGTGACAATATTTGATGTTAAATTTGGAAACCTTTATGGAAGTGGACTATACCTTTAGACAATGGATACGCAACCAGTATCCATGTATTCTGATATTAATTTGTGCTACCGAGTTATTCGGCCGAGAATCGAACCTTCTGAGCGAAGAAGGTGTCCTTACCACTCGACCACGCAATCCCATATTTGTTTCTACATTTATCATTTATACTTGTTTTAAGTCTGGAGCAATTTACCCGCAGATGTTGCTTGCCACCGTTGCACAACCGGCCTATGTGTAACCCAAATGCCAAGGTGCCCCCCCTGCCAACTTATTTTATTACTCAAAGTGTAATCCTCACGATTGCGACTGTTTATTTCTTTCCTATAGGCAGATTTGTTTTGTTGTTTAAATATCATACACTCGTTTTAAAAAAAGGGTGGTCGGTACAGGGCACAGCAAAAAGTTAGACGTGTACTTATTAGCATTTTGGTTGTGTAAGAGTTGCATATCCATCTACAGTGTGTTTTGCTTGAAATACAATGTGACTATGATGATGATGGATGGCTCTTTAATGGATACCTACCTATTATATCGAAGTTTTTAAATTGGAAAGCAAGTGCATAATTTAAAATAGTGTCAATTGTTCTGCAATTGCTGAAAAATTACACTTTCTGTGTTGAACAGAATTATTTCGAAATGTGTATGATTTATCAGATTATCCGAAATGTTAGATTTGAATTAATCGCAATATAACCTGAAATTTATCATGTCATGTATTTTCTTTGACATTGAGGCAATTTTCCTTTAATGTACATATTATTTTCTCTACTGTTTTTCTAGGTAGATTTTTTATATACTTATTATTCTGTTTCTCCATATGTTAACAAAAATAAGAGACAAATTGTTTTAATTTGCTATTTGCTACGTAACGTAGTTATCCACTTGTCCTCGGCGTTTCCTGAAAGTATTAATTTCACACTTCCACCACATGACAAAGATTATTGAAATACTATCCTACTAATTGAATAATTTATTCAGCACACATCCGCGCACAATGAAAATATGCTAATATCTTTTTTTGATGGTACTTAATTTTTTTAATTCAATAAAAAAAACTGCTTCCTATATTTACTAAAATAAATATGAGTTTACACACATGGGTGCCATATTTTTACATGTACATATATTCACTTGAATCGATCGTCCTCTACTATCCAGAAATGATTTCTTGAATTTGCGTAAGCAGGAGAATTTAAATGGGTTCATTTAATACTAACAACACTGTGAACTTATTGAAATAAAAAAATATCATCTTCAATTTAAATAAGCAAATGTACCAAAGGTGTCCTGATACGAATTTGTGTATAGTTAATTACATAAATACTGTGCACATAAAAAATTCAAAGGCTGCCGACCCAGGTACCGACAGTTGTTTAAGGGGAGAGTGGGGCATGCTTTATTTTTTGTTACACCATGTTAAATAATAAATATGATGTATTACTCAGTACATAAAACATCATTATTCTTATGTAAAGTATGTTCTGACATTTTTAAGATAAGAAATTAACAGTAACATATTTGTTTTAACTAAACTTCCTAAGCCTTTTAATAATAGTACGCGAATCGGCGCTATAAACAACCTACTTATTATTAAAGCTGGCCGAGGTCACCTGGCCGACAGAGCTTCCATATGACTCATATGTTTACATCATATCATAATACTTGAATAAGTACAATAAATGGAAATAAATTTTAACAATAATGTTACATTTTATAAAAATTTGTATAAAACTCACCCTTTTAAGCAGATTTATGAAGTAGTTTGGTTGTCGTCATCACAAAGTGGGGAAGATCTATAGTATAATAGCATCAGGTATGTTTCTACAGCTGTCTCCGTCAGCGATGTTCGCTTTGGTGAAAAAATATGTTTGTATTTTGAAAATGACCGTTCGACATCTACGGATGTAATACAGGCATAAGTAAAACAATCTATGAACTCACTTAACGAAGTTGTAGATGCGCCATCACAAATTTGTCTTAATTTGCTAAAATCAGGATCTTTCTGTAATACACTCTCGAATTTTTCACTAACGCGATTATTTTTTGCGTCATTTATAGCCTGTAGCTGTGTATTTACGTCGTCCACTATGTGCAGCGATTCCACTAACGACAACGAACTATTTTGCAATTTTTCTGTTGCGTCGTGTAGTCCTCTATAATTGTTATTAATAGTTTTTAAATCTGTTTCAAGGGAAACGTCTTGAAAGCTTGTCTGGCTTTCCCTAATAGCTGCAGCCACGTTAGAGTTGAACTGTAGTATCACAGCTTTTATTTGTTGAAAATATTCAGCATAATAAAAAGCCGATTTCAACCACGTTCCCCAACGTGTATGAATCGGCTCTGGTGGTTCAGGGATACCAGGACACTGTCTGTGAAATGCTCGAAGCCGTTTAGGAGAGTTGAGAAATACTTTTTTTGTATTTGCTATTAATGCATCTACCTCTGGAAAACATTTTCGAATCGTTTCTGCCACAAGATGTAACGCATGCACTTTACACGTAACATGTAAAAACCTACAATTGTCTCTTTGAACAGAACGGCCTACCACGCGCATTGTCGCGGCACCATCAGTCACAAACATCAATACTTGACTTGTTGAAAGTTCAAATTTTTCGAATGTCTCCAACACCACACGCGTAATTATTTCGCCAGTACACGCAGTTGGTCTTTTACTAGCTAGTAAAAGTGGAAATGTTGGTTTAAGAGGGTCTAATACATGTACTATAATATTTAAAATAGAATTTTCTTTACAATCTGTCGTCTCGTCAATACATAACCAGAGTCGTGTATTTTTGAATCCACATTTAATCCTATTTACAATGTCTTCACGAACAGCTGGAATATATCTACGTAACGATGTACGACTTGGTAAGTTCACCTGGGGATTGTATTTATTCCAAAACTCCCGAAATGGTTGTTTATCCAGTATGTGTAGCGGAATATTACAGGCTATTAACATTAACAATAAATCAAACATAAACTGAGTTGTCAAAGGCATGCTATTTTTTTTATTTTGATGTTGCACGGTATTGATATGACGACGACAATCTGTTTTGTGCCAGCACATTAAGTCTTGATTGCAAACTTTACAAATTATTTTGCATCCGTCATAGAATAAATCCGGAAATTCACCGATAAATTTATTCACTGTGTCCGTGTGCGGTCGTTTTTTACCCTTTGGCGCGCTTGACATTATGTATAATTTTAAGGTACAACCTCACGCATTAACCTTTCAAATAAGACTGCAGCGTAAATCACTTCTAAATCGGCACGTGTGACGCCAGCGCAAGACCGTGGCTGTACTCCAGCCACCTCGGCCAGCTTTACTTATTATATTAGCTTTGTTCGTAGAGACGATTTCATGCCTATAGAGATGCTATTATTACGTGAGTTTTGCATTATAAAATGTTTTGGTTAAACAAACACATCTCTACAATAATGTGGGCATGCTTCTGACAGTTTCAAACGGTTGGAAACTTCTCTAGGAACAAACCTATTATCTTCGCGGTCTCTTTGTTCCTTCTTTCGCGTCATCATTTGGATACAGGGTCGAATTTATCAGTTTCGCGAAGGACGACGAAAGTGTTTCAGTCAGTAGAGGAATTTGTACAAATCAGTGGAGGCTGGTGGATTTAGGTTATAAAATATCTCAATATTGGAGCATGGAACCCAAGCAATATTTTAAGGTACAACTATCAGTACCGATTGAAGAAGTTTTGCAGAAAAAAAATTAAAAAGATCGGTGCTGATAGTCGTACCTTCAAATGTTGCTTGTGTTCATGTTCCAATACTGAGATACGGTACAACGCATAATATACGTCTCTGGTACAACCTAAATCCACCAGTTGCCAGTACAAATATGGGTTTGGCGTTTATTATGGGCTATGCTATATTTCAATTGTATGCGTCGCGATCTATTAATGGCTGCATGTACATAATACTAGTTCAATTTAAAAAATATGTGCGTATGGTTATCGCCACTACTGCATTCCTAAAAACATTAGTGACAGTTGAATCTTCTGGCTCAGATACAAAATTTTGCGGGTATGTAATTACATCAGATTATAACCAAATTTATTAAAGATAGAAAGAAATTGTTCTCGTGTTCGTATAGTTAGTTTAATTATTTCTTGAATCAAGAAAAAATCATATTCTCATGAATACTTTTAGGTCATGGGGTTATGACTATTTTAGAGCTATAAATATGGGCCAATGGATTAAGTGCCTCATATGTGGATTATCGGCTTATGTAGACTGTTCTAGTACTGAAAAGATGGTAATGTTTTCACAAATTACAAAGAAAGTTGCAAAACAACAGTCACAAAAAATAGTTTTAAATGTTTACAGAAATATGAAAGAAAGTGAAAGAGAAACAGGAGCCGTGGAAAAAACAGACTACTTAACAAAAGTTCCAGAACGAACTGGTTATTAATTCAGGAAGGACAACATGAACGACAAGCTAGGCAACAATAATAATTTAATGTGGTAAATTATTATTGGCGACACTGAACAAGACAAATATTTGCTAATTTTAATTTAGAGTTGGATTTTAAGTTAGAGTAAAACAGAATAAGATTTTTTTAATTTAACGGAAGCAGTATCAAATATATATCTATCTAAGACACTACTTTTAAATCTGTTGTATTATTGTGTTCATTGTATACACAGAAATTTGAAGTACGGCCCTGTATGCCACTAATTAGGTCTTGTCGGCATGTGAGAGCGCTGACTTTGAAGTTTTTATGGCAGTTTGTTGTAGCCTTTTTATACTGTGCACATAGCACAGTATTTATGTAATAAACAATACAAAAAATTTGTTGATGATTAGCAAAACTGTCCTGGTTTATTTATTCGATTACCGCAAATAAACTAAATTAAATATGATTTATCAAAATCAGAAATTAGTATTTAATACACTGCAATAGTAAATAAGGAACTCTTGGCATTTGAGAAGTGCTGTACTCGTACGATTTATGATGAAAAAAAAGCTGTTTAGCAAGTTAATGCTATTTGCAGGAAAGAGAAAGTACTTTCACTTCTTATAAGGTTTACAGTTCACACGTACACCCTCTACTTTGGTGGTTTCTCGGTTCCGACTTACTTCATATTACTATATACGGGTTGAAAGAGATCTTGTAACATACACACATACACACCTACACACACAACTCATACACACATCAATAGAATATTTAATATTACTTTCAAAGTACAAACTACTATACAAATAAAATGAAGAACATGAATCTCGAAAAGAAACAATACCGACAAATTCCTAATTTTGACATTAAAATGGAATAGTGGTCATACACAATTTCTTCCAATGTTTTCTTGTTGCTTTATGTAACTCCTTCAAAATGTGCGTTTTTAGAAGAACTTTCCATCGTTTATTATAATATGATATGGCATCAAGATGGGGCCCCATGCCCATAGATTATATTAACAAATTTGTTGAATAATAAAAATGAAGAGTGGATAAGCAAGTTTATGACTTTTAGGTGGGCCCCAAATAGTCCCGATTTTTCATTATTAGAGACCTTGTTTTGGGACCAGTTAAAAAAAAACGAATGCTACAAGGAAGAAACTGAAAAATAAACCAACTCCATGAGAGAATATCAGTCGCAATAACTCGTTCGAATAAGAACCTAAAAATAATTCTCAATAGCATCTCCAAAAATACGAAAAAACCAAGATGTTCCATTAAAGACAAAAACTAGTTTTGTCTATATGTATATCTTTTGTTGCAGATGTTTAATTGTTTTTCTGTTTTCATAGTTGGAATCTGCATAGAAAATCCTAAAACTTTTGTACCTATATAAATATTTTCTCAACAACTAAAAATAAACATTCAAAGGTAAGTACCAGGTAAAGATAGTATGACAAGGTAAATATAATATGAAATATAGTGCGGAAAATGTGTAATCGATATAGGTAGTATATCTAACAGGTATAATTTTGTGTGACCCTATAAGTTGACCTACCAAAAAGTAATGACTTTTTTACCTGCTATGGTCTGGGCGAAAGGAAAACATTTGAATTATTATTATATCATATTTACATTTTCGGAATTTTGACATACTATGTTATGCCTGTCTCTCTTAAAGCCGGTATATCCACATCCTGGTAAGGTTACCGAACAGATAAATTTGAGAATAAGATAGTTAAACCAGCAAAATAATATTTATCTATTTTTCCAAAACAGTTATTCCATATGAGAATATGCTTCGCTGTGATCAGTTTTTTGCAAAAGTAGTGACGTAATAATTAATATAAATCTATTTGGTAACTAACGGCCACTCTACCAAAAGATGGATACACCTGGCCTTAGCTCCATTAAGCAATTGTTTTGTATGAAAATAAACAGGTTGCTCAATTACTGTTAAATGAAAATTTTCGATAATTATTATCATACGAGGTATTAAAAATGCCCATTTGCTATATTACATGTAAAGTTTATTTCATTTATTTGCAACATAAAAAACGTCTGCTTATTTGATTCCTTTACCGCCGTCAAAGAAGCCGACATTTTTTATGCTGTAAACAAGTTTGTAAAAAACTGTATGTATATGAATTATCTCCAAAAGAATTGTAGTTGTTGGCAGTGAATATGCAACTGATCTTGACAAAAAAGTGCTTTGGCTTTTTTGCCCCGTTACTCGGTCAATCAAAATCGCAGTTTAAATTATTTAGGTAAAAAATAAGTGTTAAAATTTCAAGGTTTGTCTCCGGAACAATTTAATTTAAAATCTGAGAGTTAGCTCATCACTTGAGTCATCACTTTGACATAATATTTCCCCATTAATTATTTATAATTATAAGTTAGAAATGAATTACGATTCTAATTGAGGAAATTAAATTGGTTTTGAAATAACGGGGAAACATTTTGAAAAAAAAGTTTCTGTGAAACTGTGGAAGGCATCATATCTAAGTGTCCTGCGTGCCAAATTTGGTTTAAATAGCTGTACATATAAAGACAATATAAGAAAAAAATCGAAATTTTTTTGTATCTCCAAAACGAAGAATTCTTGGGCACCTATGAACTATGAACTTTTTTTCTTAAAATTATCTTTGTAAGAAATACTACCCTAAAATATTTTAATGTACTTAAGTTATATTCTGTATAGTTAGAGAAATATTAAAACCACACATTGTCTCTGGCAATCTACAGTTTACTACACAAAACTAAACTTATGTAATGTAATTATTATAATAATTTTCGAAGGTTTCACGACTTCATAATGAAGACAAGCACGTTCATTTGAAATATATGCCACAAATAGAAGAATTTATGGATGTTATTGAAACAGGATTGAATACAAAATTACTAATAAAAGAAAAAAATAGCAGATACATTTTATTTTGGAAAATTACACAACAAACAACACAATAATTATATATTGAAACAATATATTAGCATTTTAATTACTGGTCTATTAATTAAAACCGTACGACGTTAATTGTATGTTTCTAATAATTATTACTAATTATTAATTACTATTATTTAGTTTTAAAGCTGATCATCTGAAATTATAATTAGGTTTGCGTGTAAGCCTTGTTCGCGGAAGCTAATGGGCCTCTCCAACTTAATTTTTTTAAACAAAGCCGCATGAAAGCAAAAGTAAGTAACGTTTTTAAGATACAGGTGGTTCAAATTTTTTTTTTCAAATATACGTCTGACTAAAATTGGCCAATGGATTTCAAATTAATTCTTTTAAAAGTTAGGAGAAAGGTGCCACCATCCAGGATCACTTTGTATAATAATTTTATTGTCATAATCCCTCGATTTTTTTTTAATTCACGTAAATAAGATGATTTTTTGATCACAACTTTCAAACAACGAACCTATGCAGACCCACGAATATGAATTCATATTTAGAGGGTAAGACGAATATAATTTTTAGTATTAATTCATTTTCGTTTAAAAAATGTGTCGAGCGACCTGCGATCAAGTTCAATGTTTTGATATTCCCCTTGCGCATATGTATGTAGGACTAAATTTTAGAATCGATTAATTCTTGTTGTTTCTAGTTTCAGTTATGTATGTACATAGTTCTCACCAATGGTTAATTCTCACCGCTAATTTATTTTCTCTTTTGTTCTCATTGAAGTCTTGTGGTGACTCGTGAATAATCAATTATTACATTACGAGTAGGTATGTCTATAATCTTATTACTATCTCGATCTCGATGGAGAATAATTTCAGCGGCTATTGATACTGTAAGGGTCCAGTGGCAAAATTTGAATTAGGGTCCCATATTTTAGAAGTTTCAGTGAACAATATTAAGAAGAAATATGTACATAAATGACGCACACTATACGGGACCAGCACATACCCGGTTTAACTAGAAGCAAGCAAAGCAGCGAAAAAAATAGTATAAGTATGTACATATGTATAAGGTTAGAGTTTTTTTTATACGAGTGTGTAAATTAAAATAAATTATATGTCGATGGAGATATCGTACTGTGATATCGGTATCAAATATGAGATATTAAATCTACGCTCTGAATGTACTCCATTCGCATAGTTGTAGTAACTTGTGTCAAAATATACATATGTTTGCCTTGGTTGGGGTCCCAGGGCTCCCATGTTAGCTTTACAAGGGCCTAGGAGAACTTTTGTCGATTCTCCTCCTGAGCAGTCTGGCCTTGATTAGTTTGTATAAGATTATTTACTATTGTAGTTTTAATCACTATTAAATCTATTTCTTTTTTCAGGAATACCACATGCTTATGCAGCCTAACTGAGCTACGGGGTAGATATACGTTTAGCACCCAGGCTTTACTATAAAGTGCCCAGTGCTCTCGTAGCTGTATACTACATTATCAGCAGTAAGACCATGTACAGTGTACACCATTTATTGATACTGGCGAAATATTATTTCCACAGTTGTAAACAGTGTTATGTATAAGGTGAGCAGATTAACTACACCTCTTAACTGAGTTGCTTGACAAATATAGATTCGACCCTGAGATGTTATGATAATCTGGTGTCGAACCATTGTTTCTCTTGTAACGTAATCATCTAGATCATCACATGACGACATTTCTCTATGGAAAGTTATTTATTTGGCGATTCTGATAATTTATTATTACGCAAAAACACGTTTACTATTCTCGATAGATGTTCAAAGGTCTGAATTTAATATTATATATGCCAGATATTTAGGCAAACAACATTACACAAAAGGTGGAATGTTGGTTGCATAATAATCAATATTCTGATATTTCATTATTTTTTCAAATGTCTTACAAAATTTCACAAAATAAATATTCGGCACTTCCAATAATTTAGTAAATACCTCTTCGAGTTTCTGCTATCCTGATACTGCCGTAGAATCAAAAATGGCCGAAATTATTAGGCAACCAACATTACACAAAAGGTGCAATGTTGGTTGCCTAAATATTCGTCCCTTATATTCCACTAAATACCTCCTCGCGTCTCTGTTATCCTGATACTTCCAATAGATTTTCAAATGTATGAAGTGAAAAATTTCGCAAATAAAATAATTTGGCTCCCCTGATAACTTATTAGTACAAGTTTACTAAGTAAACACCTCTTTCTGTTTCTGCTATCCTAATACTCCCAACAAATTTTTCAAATATACGAAGTTTAATAATATACATGCCATATGCCAGATATTTAGGCAACCAACATAACATAATAGGTGGAAAGTTGGTTGCCTAAATATCAATTTTTCCTTCCTGATATTCTGCTAAATACCTCCTCGCTCTTCTGTTATCCTGGTACTCCTGATAAATTTTCAATTGTCAAATTAAAAATTTCACAAACTGAATGCGTCCCTAGTAATTTATTAAATACCTCTGCGCGCCTCTGCTATCCTAATACTCTCGAAAGATTTTCAAATGCCTAGAATTAATATTTTATAAGGGAGATATTTAGGCAACCAACATTACGTACAAGGTGCAATGTTGGTTGCATATGTATCAATAATTCTTCGCTCCTGTTTACTAAATACCTCCTCGCTTTTCTGTGAGCCTGGTACTCCTGATAGATTTCCAAATGTCAAATTAAAAATTTTGCAAACTAATTATTCATTTAACCCTTGACAATTTAAGAAACATATTCGCGTTTCTGCTATCTTAATACTTCCAATAAATTTTCAAACGTCTGAAGTTAATATTTTATGTAGCCGATATTTAGGCAACCAACATTATACAAAAAGTGTAATGTTGGTTGCCTATAGTCAATTATTCTTCTCGCCTGATATTCTACTGAATACCTACCTCCTCGCGTTTCTGTTATCCTGGTACTCTTGATAGATTTTGAAATGTTAAATTGAATAATTTGCCAACTAAATATTATTTGGCGCTCCTTATAATTTAGTAAATATCTCTTCGCGTTTCTGCTCTCCTAATAACCTTGAGAAATTTATGTCTGCAGTTAATATTTAATGAAATTTAGGCAATTACCATTACACAAAAGGTGTAATGCTGGTTGCATATGTACTAAATATTCTGTTTCTTAATACTCTGCTGAATATCTCCTCGCTTTTCTATTATCCTGGTATTCCTGATAAATTTTTAAATGTCTTAAAACCAAATATTTTGCAACTAAATAATTATTCAGCGCTTTTAACAATTTAGTAAATACCTGTTCACGTTTCTGCTATACTAATACTCCTGATAGAATTTTAAATGCCTAAGGTAAATATTTAGGCAACCAACATTACATGAAAGGTGCAATATTGGTTGCCTATATTCTACCAAATTCCACCTCACATTTCGATTAGGCAACCAACATTACATAAAAGGTGTAATGTTGGTGGCCTGAGTTGTTGTTATTGGTCGCTTCTGATGCGAAATACCTCCTCGCTTTCTGTTTTCCCGGTACTGCTGATGGATTTTCAAGTGACAAATTAATAATTTCTTAAACTAAATAATGATTTCGTGTCTGCTTGCTTGTTTGTTCATCTCCTGATAGGTTTTTAAATATACACTTTAATTAGTAATAATACGTAAGTAATATGAATAAGAATTTATTATACACGTCAAATAACATACAAAATTTTATTTAAACTTAATTATTACAATGTAAATTAATTATTACACTGCATGGACTGTACAATACAATTGGTCTGCGTTCGATCGTTGTTACAACTGGAGAATAAGAGAACCCTAAACTTAGATTGCCTTTGTGTTCTTTAAACATCACATATCATTCGTGGAACTGGCATATGTTTCGTCCTTCAGGGAGTCTGAAAAAAGTAATAAAATATTGTTAAATAAGTTATAACTGAAGGAATTTTACAAAGGACAAAACACTGCAAAACACGACCAAGTTTTATTCAACACGACCAAGTTTTAATCAATGTACATCTTGTACTCATATTTTTTTCTTCACAACTATACACTATTCGAATAAAACAAACAAATGAACCTCGCGAGAGAACTACATATAAAATTCACCGATGCCGATGGTGATGGCAGGGAAAATTTTGTGTCAACTGGGGGCAATAGAAGTTGTCGCTGTACGTCAAATTACTGGTATGCAAAGTAAATCCTCGCGGGGGTAATTGTTTGATTTGCCTGAATAATATTTTTATATTTTTGGGTGGCTACACTTACACTGTTAATTATTTTCAGAAGAGAATGAAAGTCTGAAGTCGAAGAACAAACAATCCCATTTACGAATACGAATACGAATTACCTCAACCAATCGTAACCTCGTTTTCTTTACGGGATATATTAGGTCCTTGAAGCTCACACCATCTATGGGATAGCAGCCAAATTACGATATGGTCTATATTACTGGTTTTATGTGTAGATTCTGCACCTAAAATAATAGCATATTATTCAACGAGCATGCAATGATGGATATTATTCACGAGGATGAAGTTTAGTAAATCACCTAGTGCAATAGCCATCGATTGCATGCGAGTAGAATATACTTTGTCCACAACTATTAAATAATAACAATTTTTGGTAAAATATCGCGATAAAAATGCTGCTCAAACTTTGACGTTCCGAATCAAATAACAATTTTGCGCTTTGACCTATTCCATGAATTTTTAAAAAAATTGCTTCAAAACAAAATATTTCATAACCAGTGAATAATGAAATCATTATTCACTGCAGTGATAATCCTTGAGGAAACCCATACATAATGGATACATTATTTAATAGTCGTGGGCAAATACTATCTACAAAAAATTATAGTGTTTATACTGAAATATCTTAAGAAAATGACGAAAAAATGGACGTGGACACAATTTTGTGATTTAAAAAAAATATCCGTGATCAATGTCTTTAAAAACATCTACACTCAGAACAATCGCGGGCAGATAAGAACTGAAAAAAAGTATATTACAATTTGATCAAAATCATAAAACGATCAAACTCCATAAAATATCGGAAATGACCAAAATCCATAAAATCTTGAGTATTTTTAAGAAAAAATAAGGTTACCTACAACAATTTTTTTTTCATACATGTCTTTTGGGCCAGTTCATAATTTTCTCAATTCTTTGTTAAAAGAATATCCTTTAAAAACATGGAACATCTACAGACCCATAGAACATTATCATATATTGATATTTAAAAAGTGTTTAAAATGCCGTACTGCAATTATGTATTGAAACAAGTAGTAATACTCTAAAAGGTATATTATACTTCCTATACAAATAAAAAGTTCAGTCAGTATTTGTACTTATTAAAAGTATTTGTCCCGTAATACTGCCAGCATAACGACACTTAAAAGCCTCAATTTTAGTCTAAAATGTGGGTTAAAATATTCATGAGACATCGTGTTCGTAAAACCTCCAGGCCAAATCCAATAGTTCACATAATAAAAATTAGTTTCACAACATGAACACATAATATATATAATAATTGTTTTGCTGGTGGACGTGTCAGAATTAAAGATTACTTGAGTGGACATAATGGGTTGACTGAAACGTGTATTACTTAATATAGGGTGTGTACATAACCGTTTTGGTGATAATATAATTCACTCCTAATTAATTAAATTACGCAATAAAAGACGTACTGTACGGTTTAAGTGCTGATAGTTAATGTTAATATTTCATGATGACTATAGTGACCTATTGTTCCTAGTTCTGACTGAATACTTATTTGTTCTCGAGACAATGTAAACGCTGCTGAATGCACACCTTGTATTCGCTTCAAGTTTATTAGCGTTAAGAATTATGAAAGAGTTGTCTGAAAAAATGTAAAAGTGGGTCTTGAATGTTTTGAGTCAACTGAGTCAACTAGGGCAGGAACCATTTGCATGCATATTAATTATTATTTGTTTTTATTTCCTATAATGCAACAATAATAATGCAAAGCAATTGAGACTATGGATATAAATTGACTAATTAATTATGTTCTGACTTTAAAAATACTTCTTCTAATACTTCTTAACACTTGGTATTAAAACATTAATTTATATATACAGGGTCAACAATAAAAGTAACTTTTATAGTATAGAAAACAATGTTTAAAAATTAACATTTTAATACTTATTTACGGTTTTTAAGGATGCAGAATGTTTAACAAAAACCAAAAATTTTTAACGATATACTGATTATATCAGTATTGTATTCTTTCTATCACTCATTGTGATTAGTGTTTTTCCCGGGCTATTAAAACGTTCTTATTCATTCTATTATTTGGTCAATTCAAAAATGGTTTATTTTATTGCAGAAAAAATTAAAATAATTACTTTATTTCAAAAACAATGAATGTGCGAGAACGACAACAAATTTATTTAACGTGACACGCATGTCCATTTTCGTTATGTTTTGGAATTAGTGCCAAAATTTCGATTTCGTCACACCAGGTTTGAGCAAATAAAATGAGAACTGCTGAAAATCCTATAAGACATGAAACATGAAGCAATAGAAAGTGGCAGTGCTGGGCCACGTTGCTATGGACCAGTGCGAGAACAAGAAAATTATCTGATATGGTGGGTGTTTCACGGTCTACTCCATTATAGAATTCATTTGGTCCAAGATCATAATGAAAATGACAATGATCGGCGTTTGCAACTTTGTAAGCTGAAATGAACGGATAATTAATGCGAACACTCTTTTTAACGGCGTTTTCCCTTTGAATGCCATAATTATCGTGAGGACAGATTCCAATCCGAAGTCCACAAAGAACATATACTCAATATCCAGAGCAATTAAATGTCTTTTGGTGATCGTACGTTATGGAACCTTTTTTCATCTGGTAATTTTACTGGAGATGTAACTGGATTTGTTAGAAAACAATGTTCACCGATGCCAGAGAGAATTTAAATTCTCTTTGCCGATGCTACATATGTAGGTATATCGATATACAATACGGTGCACTACAGAAATTTTGTTAATAATAATAAAAATAAATTTACTATTATAATACGCTATTGTTGTATATACATATTTTGTGCATCGTGGATGGTAAATAGAAGTTCTTAAATATTTTTATCAGTGTGCCATGACGCCCATGACTCTTTCATGTATGTAGGTTGCATAATTACATTACTATCATAGACTTATAAAAATTAAAGACACCAATATACCATATCAACCTAACTACGACTGTGTCCGGACAACCAGCAAAATGCCGTTTTTGGTTCCTCTCCTTTCGTGTCATTTGTTTCGTATTTACCTCACTCTCTCTCGATTCAGGGTCGATGAACTTCTTGAACTTGCTCATAAGAAATTTTAGCGTATGTCGTCTCTCGCTTCGTAATCGTCGCCACTCGCCTGCCGCCGCCATTAAATTTGTTTGATTGTTTACAGTTAGAGTGTTTATAAGAGAATCGAGTTTTTAAATATAATTTTTGTGATTTTATGTAATTAATATCTTTTCACGTTAGTTATAGATTTAAACGACAATTGTGGTATATATTGGATTGTGCCAAGGACCAATTTTATTCTTCGTCATGGCTCATACATATTATGTTTTTTTCTATTTTTTTTTATCATTATTATGGTGCTTTTTTATTATAAACAATTTAAGTTTATAAACTCTTTTATTACCCACGCACAAATATTAATTTTTGATATTTACAGTGGTGTATTTATGTTTATAATAAACAGTTATAAATGTATTGTATTTTTTTTTATTAAAATAAACGTTATTATAATGTAACATGTAACCCGCCCCTTTCTTTCCTGGTTCTCCATTTTTTTTGATAATTTTTTTCATATCTTAAACCATGGGAGATACGATAAAAATTTATACGAATAATTTTGTAGGGAATTAAATTCCTATAGTAATCAAATGCCAAAACTTTGCGCCTCAGAAACTGCAATTTTCCTTATTGGAATCTGATATTAAATTTATAAAAAGCAAAAGTAAAAAAAAAAAAGGGGCTGGGTCGAGGAACTGAACCCGGGACCTAATCCAAAAACAATTCCAATTCCAATTTAATAAAATTTATTCAACATTATGTACATTTTGATAGAACTTAATTAGTCAAAAACCCTAACACATGATCCATCAGCTCCTACTTGTTATTGGAAATAAACTTGTTACATATACTAAAATACTATTTCTTCTAGTGCATTGACCGAGAATTGAGAGAGAGATAAAGCTAACCCTGAAATCATACAACAGAAAGAGATCAGCAAAATAAATGTGTCGTGGATATGTCTCGGACACCATCCATTGTCACTTGGTCTATATATCCGAGGTCTGTGACTGATTACTATTAATTACATGACGTCACAACTAATGTACTTAGTACTTGTTGTGCCATCTATCCGAGGTAATTCAAATAAATATTCTCCTACTTTAAAATTTTACAGATTTCTGTAAAACAGATTATGTTCGTTCGTTCGTTTGTTTGTTTTCTTTACGTAGTTTGTTCTCCATATCTATTCAATTTACACTTTTCAGAAAAGTTAGTAGACATCGACGCTTTATGAAGTGGAAATTAGTCATTTTAGTACTTTCTGCACTTTTGTTTCAAAGTACAGTTAAGGAATTTCGTATTAAAATAAATAAATAAGTTTCTGAACCAAAATATAAACCGAAATTTATATTATACAATCCACAGAACTAAAATAATTCTTTGATATAATCATGACAACGGCTCCACTTTACCAATCGGATGTTGGCAACAATAGAAAAGTGTACTTTTTAAATATTTTGTGATAGACGTACTATCTTGAATCAGTTTTCTTGCGCCCTCTGTTGACGGGTACAAACGGTTTCGATAGGGTTTCTTTTATGATTATTCAAATTTAATTACATAATTTTTTATAAAACTGGTATAAAACAATAAATACTCTAGCATTTTTGATATCATAACAACATAGTTTTTGTTCCGTAATGAAAACAAATCATCACAAAATATTTAAAAATAAGTTGTTCTGTTATCGTCAACAGTGAATAGTGGATAAATTAAAATGATCTATGACACCTTACACTATTGCACTAAAGTGTAATGAGAGAGAACAAACTTAATTTTAATTTTGTTACAAATAATACCTTATTCTTGTAATAAGTAATACTAAATATCTTAATTTAGATATTTGGGTTAACGTTAATGGTTTAAACCGATTAGTTGTTAAATATCACTTAAATACCATTTACATTTATTTTATATAAAGTATACCAACCTCAGATTATTATTCGATTGATTGATTGATAAATCTGAGATACCAACCCATAGACTTATAAAAATTCTGTGTACCAACCGAATAAATATTTGTTTTAACATCAGCGACATCTATGAAATATAAATATTTAATGGGTCTACAGTTTTCTAACTACCACAATTTTGTGTTTTGTGGTGGATCAGCTGTAAAATGTCAGTGTCAGACTCATCTGTCATTGTTTAATTTCGAAATTTGTCAATAAGTGAATGCATTTCGATAGTGCGAGTTGTGCTATGTATAATAATTATAATTACGTTCAAGTTAAAAAAGTGAGAATAAACAAATTCATCCATAAAACCTATGTTGCATGTCATATCTAAAATAAAACAATGATTCATCAATGTATGATAATAAAGCAAGGCAATAATTTTAATTTACTTCTATGATTGAACTAAAACATATATAGAAATATTAAAATGTCAAGTCCTACTGATTTATTAGGCAATGCTGTAGAGGCTGCTAAAAAGGCAGTTCAATTCGACCAAGAAGGGGAGACAAATATATCGGCATATTACTATGAAGCAGCCGCACGCCTTCTCGAGCAAGCCGCAATAGTAAGCAGCCCAGAAAGTATAGAACCGTTGAAAGAAAAAGCAGATGAATATAAAAATCGTGCAAATGAATTGAAAACTAAAACACCAGAGGAAAGTAAGATTGTAGAGAGTGACGGTAATAGATCGAAGTTGAAACAGTGCTATTTTTTATTGCAACAAGCCATAGATGAGGATGAGCAAGGCGAGAGGGAAGATGCGGTGGAGCTATATACCAAAGCAATCGAATATATTACGCAGTTTCCAGACTTAATGCAAGGGGAATTGAAAGCACTTACTTTGCGAGCTCTAGATAGAGCTGAAGAACTTAAAGGTATATATATATATATACACACTGCACCTTTCAGTTAAATTATTATAAACGTATGTATTCAGAAAAATAAAAAATTTGTACTCAAACTTTACTGACTCCCTAAAAGATGAAAAATAAATTATTTTAAATTATTAAGATTTTTGTTATAACGTATAATAACAGTTATAAATATTCAAGCCATTATACTCTTGCACTAATTTTCAGGTATTAAGAGAGACCACTTGTCTACATCATCAACTCCTTCAACACCCTCGACACCGACGTCTGTTTCAATCCCCCTGATAACGTTGTGCAACAAAAGCCAACGTCATCTGTTATAGTACCAACAAGGCAAAAACCCGAACTTCATAGAGGGTCCAGTGCACATTTACAAATCTCTGGCCAAGATACATACAGTGAGGAAGAAAAGTTAGTCCTTTTGTACACCTCAAAGATTAATAAAAGGGACTATGTCCCTTTCATGAGCGTAGATTTATCAGAACGATTTCAGTACTCCATTCCATTCACAGATAAAGATGGGTATTTGACTTTATCACCAAAACAGAAACGAGATTTTTACAAGTTTGTTCGACCCGACGAGCTTTCCAGCGATCCTTGCATTGTGTATGGACCTGCACCCAACTATCTAAGTATAAAACAAACTGTCATATCCGATTGTTCTTTTGTGGCTAGTCTAGCAGTGAGTGCTTCTTACGAGAAACGATTCGGGAGGAAATTAGTTACAGCCATTATTTATCCGCAATCAAAAGATAAAAGACCTGTGTATAACCCGTTCAGCAAATATATGATAAAGTTGCATATCAATGGAGTCGCACGGAAAGTTATAATAGACGATTATTTCCCCATTGATAGATTTGGTCGGTTGTTATGCTCGTACTCCAGTAATAAGAATGAGTTTTGGATATCTCTACTGGAAAAGGCATACATGAAAGTCATGGGTGGTTATGATTTTCCTGGAAGTAACAGTGTAAGTTTTTTTAGAGCACTGTCACATTAACATTTTAAATGCAATATAATATTCAACTAATTGTTTAAAAGACGGAAGTTAGGTCACATTAGAATACAAATTCCATTTTTCACATAATTTTATTAACATGAGAGAATAAATTTATTCATAATTTTCAAAAGGCCAAGTGCCTTTAGCCCACTTTTTATTTTTCATTAATTACAAATAGTATTAGAACTATTAATTATACCTGTAATCAGGAGGAAAAAACTTTACAGATAAAAACATACAGGGTGTTCCTTTTAAAATATCAGGAGTCATGTATCCAAAAATAGGGATGTTCAACTGTTTTTTTTTGTTAATGCAAAATAAAACCCTAAATATAATTTTTTTTATTCTCTTAATAAACTCACTCAAATCAAAATGCGCATTAAATGAACATTGTACATACTTGGAAAGCATTGCTTTTAACAAAGAAAATTACGCTTCTTCATTTTTTGTTGATTATTAACAATAATTATGTCCCTTGCCTATTTCAGAACATTGATTTGCATGCTCTAACAGGTTGGGTGCCAGAAAGAGTTGCCATTCGAATGAAAGAAGCCGACTTCAATAAAGACTCTCTTTTTGCCACCTTGGAATCGAGACTGGCTAAAGGGGATGTTTTAGTAACCGTTGCAACTGGGGAATTATCAGAAAATGATGCTGAAAGAAGTGGTTTAGTGCCTACACATGCCTATGCTGTGATGGATGTTCAAACTGTGAAAGGGGTAAACTGAATCTTTCTTTCAACTTGATCAATTTTTTTCTTTTGGTGTTAGTTATATTAGAAATTCGAAAACAAGTATTCTTTATTGTTGCTTTACATTTTTTTTTTTAATATCTGTTGCCTTTTAATAAGAGTGTAATGATTTTTAGGTTCGGTTATTGAAATTAAAAAAATCCATGGTCTCACCTAAGATGGAGGGGAAATTATTCGGAATTAGATACAAGACACTGGACACCAGAATTACAAAACCTGCTAAATTACGATCCAAATAGTGCAGCTCAATTTGATAATGGAGTTTTTTGGATAGACTATGATAGTGTCTTAAGCTTTTTTGATGTATTTTACATGAACTGGAACCCTGAATTATTCAAATATACTTACTGCATACATCAGTAAGAAGACTGATTTATCAAGGTAATCTGTATGTCCGTCCTGAATAAAAAATTTGAATTTTAGATCGTGGCATGCTGGCACTGGTCCCGTGAAGGATCTGTATACAGTGGCTTGTAATCCACAATACTCCTTAGATGTTGGTACAGAGGCATCAGGAGCTGTTTGGCTGTTGTTAACAAGGCATATCACAGATATAGAAGACTTTAGGGAAAATAAGGAATATATTACACTATTTGTGTATAAAAATGGAAGGAAGGTGTACTATCCATGTAAGTAAAAAATTAATCAATACGTTATTAGTTTGAAAAAAGTTGTGAATAAAAACTCTTGTATTATCACCTACTAAATGCTAAATTAATTTTTTTTGTTTTGTTTTCCGCGATTTCTTTTTGGATATATTCTATTACTTGCATACTGTTTACAGTCGATCCACCACCATATATCGATGGTGTAAAAATTAACAGTCCACATTATTTGTGTAAAATTATCCTTGGACCTGGCAGCACGAGAAAATACACCATTGTCGTATCGCAATATGAAAAGTCCACAACAATTTACTACACTTTAAGAGCATATGCCACCTGCCCATTTGCCCTAACAAAAATTAAGGACCCGTATGTGGAAGAAAGACAGGTAACCTATTTTTTAATACCCTTGTACTAATATACATACAGGGGGTTTATAATTTTTTTTATTGTCCTATTAAAAAATGTTTATATAGGTCACTGGGGAATGGAAAGGTATTACAGCTGGAGGTTGTCCAAACCACCCCACCACCTACCCCAACAATCCCAAATTTAAAGTGGAAATTGATTCTGCTTGAACAACAATCAATTGCTTATCGAATTGAAAGGCCCCAAGCAATATCAGCTAGGTGTAGAGGCCATTATTCAACAAGTAAATGATGAAACTGTGACAGCTCCTTTCAGATCGAAATCCTCAGGATCTTACAGGTATATAAAAAACGACGTTGCCGTCATGTTAATGGCTACCCTGGTATTATGACGTTATTCTATTTGATTTGATGCACTGTTTAAGTTTTGCATTAGATAATTGTAAAACCTGTTAAAATAGTGTTTAATTCAACGTTTTTCAATGGAAAAGAAACATATTCAGAGTACTGTTTAGTATCTCAATGCCAATCGATGTCAATAAAAACACCAGAAAAAATCGCATCATTACGAGATCATGAAATTGTAGAGCAAAACGTATGCAAACTACGATTACACATAAATGGGGTACATCAACAAATAGAGTGACGTCACTGTGAGATTCGTCAGTCGTCGTTCGCTAAATGCTCGGAAATCCGAAAATAATTTAAAATTCAATGAACAAATATATAAATATAGCGTATAATTTGCGTTAAAGTTTTATTGAGAAACGACTTTTTATAATTTAATCTTCTATAATCAATTTTACGTAAAAATCTCACATATTTTAATTTTTGCATGAATTATTTTCGCAAATATTCTCGGAGGATCCCGATTTTGTTTTTTAATACGCACTTTTTTTAGTACTCTCTTGTCACCGATCTCTGTTTTTTTATGGTAACTCATATTTTTTAATACACTATTAGATAGAGATATTTTTCTGGGCAAGGCTTTTTGAGAATAAGATTAAAAAAAAGATTTTGCACCTCTTACAAGATAATTGAATTTTTGTAAAAATTATCCTTTCATTTTGGTTTAAATATTATTAAATTTGGTCTCATTTTTCTTAAAATTGTTCTTATACAGCCATAAGATTTGTAGCAGCCTTAAATAGAAAAAGATTCTTGAACGAATAGCTTAAAAAGTGTGTTAAAAAAATGTTTAACCTTCATCATATATAAACTACTAATATTTAGTAATTTATATAAAAAAAATGTACTTACTCTTTTCAACTCTACCTTGCTAAGGCTAATGGGCATATCTGACATTTTCTCGAAATTCGGTTTATGGGTTTTTTAAATTGTCAAGTAGGTGTTTCTTTATTCTAAATTACCCAAAAATCTTTATAAAATATCGGATATCTTCACTGCATAGTAATATTGCAAAGCTAAATGGTCATATCTAACATTTGCTTAGCGCCAAAAAGTCGAATATGCAGTGTACTGCAGATATGACCTTTCTCCATAATTTTTGGGCTAATATTCACTAAACTAATACGACTTATATGCATTAATATTAGCAAATACAACTAGGTGTATCACAAACAGTTGGCATATAGAAAAATACAAAACCTTAATATCATCTCACAGCTACGTTTTTGCAGATACGCCCTTTAGCATAAGGACACCAGAACTATACTCAAGAAAAACTTTATTCCATAGAGCGTATTTGGGACCCAATGGCTCATTTGGACTGTATTGTAAAAGCTTTTTCCTGTTTGATTAAATAAAATTTTGATACAATTATGACCATATGAAAAATATGTCATACATAATTAAATAATTAGAATAAGCAAATATTTGCGCCATTTGTCTTGTATGTACAATTAGTGATGTTTGGTTCAAACCGATTACTATAATTTGTTTACAATGGACTCTATTAGTTGTGATGTCACATAATTTTGCAATCTACGTACTACTCATGACACACCGGTTGCCTATACATCACTCTGGAATTTGACGCTTAATGCGTATATTTCTAAAGGCGACATTTTAGGCGTAGAATTTTATTTTATTTCTCCCTTGGAAGAAATATTTAAGAACTTTCAGTAACTAATTTATACACACACAGAACATGTTTGATTATGTTCGACACATTAGAAGAGCCCTATTATTGATGTAATAAATTAATATCAAAAACGGATTTAGTATCCACCAACAGGAATTATGATCTGTGAAAATCAAATTGCACATCAATTAATTTGTGACTAATCTCAAGTCGTCGGCATAGTTTATAACCCCCGTTTCTTTTTATAAAATAACTGATTGTGTTTGGATCGTGGGAATATAATATCCTACAGGTAAGTATTAAGAACATTTTTAGTCTTACTGGTTTTTTAATTTAAAATGATTTCTAGTTCACTGTTTTATCAGTATATGCTAAAAACCAGCTGTATGAGTGACATATTTGACTTCTGTAAAAAGAATAAAATTATACAGAAAGGAGAGAATTCTGTGTGTCATGGTTGTATAATTATGTGACATCACACTAAAAGAGTCTATACATCTATATGTAAAAACTATACATACCTCCGCATAAAGTGAATGATTCACATGGTTTCAATAACAATTGCTTCCCATTTTCAGATCGGGATATGTAATTTTGGAACTGGAGAACATCCCATCGGGAGTGCTGCGAATAATTCCGTCCACTTTCTTGCCTAACCAAGAGGGGCCGTTTATACTTGTAGTGAAGTCCTCAACAACGGTCCACATTTCTAGAACATAATATTTTATATGTACATACACTTTTTATACTCTTTTTACTGCTGCTTTGCTGTGATGGTTTCTCAGAGCAGTTAATTGTTGTTTATTGAATTTATAAATTTTATTGACATTTACAGTTAGCGTCAGCATTTTGTTATCTATTTAAATATTTTTTGCTAGTCAGTCAAATTTATATATTATATTAAATATGTATCAATTTATTATAAATAAACATAAGAAAAACTATTTTTTTTGTGTTTTATAAATTATAAATTTAATTTACTGTAGAAATTGCCATTTTGAAGGAAGATTAATAAATCGGCTGGATGGTGTGAAACGAGTGGCGCGTGCCTCCACTGCCTCCATCCAAATCAGCCGGATTCAAAACCGGGCAGGACCAAGTGGATGAGGTGTAGTGGAAGACCAATCCTGTTTGCGTCACCATCTTTTGAAAGGGATATAATACTGTGCGTTACATATTGCGATGTGAGCACATAAAAGATCCCTACCTGCGACAAAGTAAGATCGAAATTTTTAGGTTAGGGGTGCCAGTGCTTACAAAAAAAAATGAATCAGCTTATCTCCTGGCGTTGGTTATTGGAAATTTAAACTTTTTACTTTGCCCCATGATGGCTAACAATTACACTTTGATGAAACGAGTAAATTTTATTTAAATTAAATGGATCGCACAGTTTGTTTGTCAGGGTTCTTTTTTTTTTCCATCAACGTTTATTTCACAATATACCAAGGAAATAGTTCATAAGTGCATAATACGATTTGTTGTGTGTACAATTGTCACTCTAAGAAAAAAATGTGGATAGGAATCTATTTTCACTATTTATATCACCAATAACCGTGGTATTGTGGAGAAAATAGATAGAAGTATGGGCATAATTGACAGGAAAAGCATTAATTTCGATAATGTGTGCCCATTTCAAGCCAGAACACTATAATGCAAAAAGATTTTTAAAGTTATAATAGTGACATTTTTAGGTTACGTACTTCCACATTTAGCAGAAAAAGCGCAAAATAGGTTAAACCTATTGAATTTACTTACCAACATTTCAATTCATGTAATAATATACATTTTCCTACCTAAGAAAGAACCCAGAAGTAAATAAGTATTACTTTTCTGATCGCAGCGCCATATGTGCGGTGGTGATTTTAGTCCCAATTGTCCTTGGTAGCGGAATAGGCCGAAAACAAGTGAATAAAAAAAAAGATAGATATTTTTAACTACTTATAAATTAATTTTGTGATAAGTAATATGTTGTTAATTTTAGTCAATTTAAGAGGTAAAAATCTTTTCACATCAGAACAACCAACCGCATCGATTCTCCGCAGTGTAATTTGTTCCATAGTTGAAGTAAGTTGATAGTAATTACCACATACAAAAACTGAATAAGATATTTTATTCGGTTTTCATGACAGTTCAAAATACCTACAAAAAAATCAAATTATGTAATAGCTGTTTCTGTAACTAGAGCAGAAAATACCGGTATTTTTCCGCTAAGTGGCTGATGAAGAATTATAAAAAGAGCGGAAAAGATACATTTCGCTCGAGAATTTTTCTACGACCGCAGTGGCTGCCCGTGGTTCTCGTGGCAGGAGGTGCAATTATTGAAGCGAAGCAAACAGCGCCGCTGGCGAATGTTTTGAAAAAAGAGACTATTGTGACCTCAGCATCAAAAAAAAATAACGTGGGGAAATTTGCATATTTGTAAAAATCAAAAACACATTTTTTTTTAATATGCATAACTCTTCAATAAAATTATAAAAAATCAACGAAGAAAATTAAATGTTCAGAAATTTCAGTTTAATCCGCCGGTTCTTCTTATTTGGAAATCAATCGATTATTCTATTGTTAAATTGTTTATATTATTCACAAAACGTACAAGACCTTCCGTTCTAAGTCAATTAATGGCAATAAATGAGTAATAAGTAACTGCACTTTGAAGAAAATTTTCCAGAAACTGTTGACTATATTTCTCAAATCCTTTGGCAACGAAAATATTAGATAGGTACCTACTATTGCGGCCGAAAAAAAAGTAAGGAATCGATTTTTTTCAAGTAGTATGTATTTTCAAAAAAACGTTTGTTGTAAATACTTAGGGATTTTTACGTCAGTTATGTCAATTAAATATTAAATTATTTTGCCAACAAATCATTGGTGGGGTATCATAATGACATTGACACTAATAGAAATAGCGTAATAAAATATATTATGCGTCACCGGTTAGAACCATATTCACAATGGGAAACATCAGTCGATCACTTTTTTTCGGCCGCAATAGTACATACCAGTAAATCACTAGCAGAGCCATTCATTCAATAATTTTTTGCCGCAATGTAAATTAAATCTGTACCCCTATTGGCTCATCTATTACCACCGAAAAGTATACAGGGAAAACAATGAATGCGTCATTTTCTGCATAACCACAAATCTATATATTTTTCGAGAATAGGACTTCCCGATAGATTATGCGAACTTTTTCTTTGCCCTTAATTGCCTTTGTTCGCTATATTTAAATTGGGTAGATCTATTTGAATTTTTTATTTCTAGTTTTATCACCACAACAGTAACAAATAAAGTTTTTTTAACAACGCATTAATTTTATTCATTTTCATAAAATCAAAACACCGTGGTTCATGACAGCTGCGCTTAAACTT